>QLPA01000796.1:0-11892 GCA_003313945.1 Lactifluus pinguis
GCCTTGAAGCTATTAAACAGGCGTGTCACTTAGTCTTCGCCTACTGAAAGAAAGAGACGCCAGACTGTTTACCTTCTTCCAAGAGATGCATTGTTCTGAATCGTCGTTTAAGCAAGACATGGAAAGTAGCGGTCACGTTTGGTAAAGATTGGGCACACTTCCCCTCAAGTTGGGCCCATGATTTATACAGGTGGGGAATGCCACCATGCAGTTCTTGCATTAAACCCCTGACCCGATGCACAGTACGTATTGGAGGACCTCATTTCTTTTGTTTGATGGACACGCGCAATTCTATGGAATCCGTCAGTTGCAGAACATTCGATCATCGGGAATGGAGGCAAGAGAACATCTTATCAGGCCTTGCCTGACTGCTTCCATGAGTAAGATTGTTTTGCTAGACCCAAAACAGAACGAACGAACCGTAATGTAAATGCTCCCACACGTGCAGTTCGGGACTTCGGTAGACTCAGCCACAGTCATCGGATTATTCCGAGCGGAGATTTAATTAAAATGACTCAACCCTACAGTAATTGCACTATATGATCCCTTTCATTGACCGTCCGTTGACTCCATCATCATCTTCGAAAGCCACTCGCGCAAAATATAATGGTAAGATTCCAACATTTTGATATGTGCATGGTCTACCCGGAGCTCTCTGCCCATGGTTGTATACGAAACTGAACCATTTGGGGCTGGATGGTACGCATTTACTTTGGATGTGGTTTGATAGGACTCATCATCTCTCGGTTAATGTATGCTAGGCTGTATCAATGTCTGAGAAGGAACACCATTCCTCTCACATTGTATTTGCTGGGCTCGGGTGCATTTTTATGTGCCGAGCATTAGAGCTCCGGGGAGCCATGTACTGTCAATGGCTTACACCCATGACTCGTACTGATACCTCCGCCTCCATGACCAGCCTCCCGTCAAGAAAGGAACCGGAAAGAAGCCTGCTGCTGCGCCATTTGGTGCCAGCAAACCAGCCAAAGCTGCCAAGAACCCACTATTCGAATCTCATCCCAAGAATTTTTCCATTGGTATGTACGTTGTTGATTCTCTGGTTTGCGTTATTAAACCATGCATTTAGGCCAGGATATTCAGCCGAAGCGAGACCTCACACGCTTTGTCAAGTGGCCCGAATACATCCGCTTTCAGCGACAGAAAGTCATCCTATCTCAGCGCTTGAAGGTACCACCGGCGATCGCACAGTTCTCACACACACTCGACAAGAATACTGCCAGCCAGTTGTTCAAACTTCTTGACAAGTACCGCCCTGAGACCAAGCAAGAGAAGAAGGCTCGTCTGGCAGCAATTGCCCAGGCCACCACTGAGGGAAAAAGCACCCAAAAGGTGAGGCTTAACTACCGTGACCATCAGATCCCCTTTGATTGTTCTTGTAGGACACGAAAAAACCCATCTATGCGAAATATGGTCTCAACCACGTTGTTGCTTTGGTTGAGGCCAAGAAGGCTGCTCTCGTTGTTCTTGCGCATGATGTTGACCCGATTGAACTCGTCATTTTCCTTCCTGCGCTCTGTCGTAAGATGGGAATTCCGTATGTCATTGTAAAGGGGAAGGCGCGCCTTGGTACCGTCGTTCACAAGAAGACCGCCGCTGTGGTTGCCATCCAAGAGGTTCGCAGTGAGGATGACCGGGAACTTGCTTCCCTGATTTCTGCTGCTAAAGCCAACTTGTAAGTATTGCCATCTTGATCCATTTCGCATCGCTCATACTAGTCTCAGCTCTGATAAGTATGAGGAGCAGCGTCGTGTATGGGGTGGAGGTATCCGTGGTAATAAGTCTGCTGATATGCTTCGGAAGCGGGCAAAAGCTGCTGGTCAGACGATGACTGTGGCTGCGGCGAAGAAGCTTTAAGTTGACTTAGCATGTGTTTTATGTTGCATGAATTGACATGTGTTTATGTTGTTATCGACGTTTCATTGTCTTCAATGCGACGTTCCCACTTAAATCAAGTCGCAACGAGACTTGTCCTCATCAAGCGCCTCGTCGCCCACGTCATCCTCTCTCCCGCAGGTCACAGCATGGGCAAGGGCTGCTCGCCATGAGCGACCAATGACCCTGCGGCACGGGCGGGTTCAAGTTCTGCTTGGATCACACAGCGTACCAGCGGCCGCGCTTGGGCACTTGCGGGTTGGTTCTTTCTCGACGACACGATCTCCAAAGCGGATGTCATGAACGTCCGAGCGGTGGTGAGTCCCTTGCTTTCTTTTCCCTCATTCCGTGTTTATGCTCTCCTAGCTTTCACCCGAAACTCGATCAATTTCCGATCGATTTTAGTTAGTACATGTGCTCAGGTTCCTCGTGCGCTTCGATCACCTTTGGCTTCTACCCTGACCTATCGATCATTGTTATCGAAAACAAAGACGCCCGTGGAACTGCCTCGACTGCTCCGCGTGGTAACAATTAGCTAGAAGGCAGTATCAGTCATATGACATCCAATCTCCTCATCTCCGAGCTGTTCACTCAGGCTCAGGCTCACTGGCAGAAAAAAGGTCCTTGCGCTCAGATATGATACAACCTTCCGAGTCTACAGTTGGCTTTCTGAAGATACTTGCTTGCTCAGGGGTTCCATGTTTTCGTAAACTCTGACAAATATCGGCAATTTGTTGTGAGAATGCCCATCATCAAAGTCGAATCTCCTTATAGTTCACCGCGCTCATAATATCGTTTTGTATAAAGATGTGTAAATCCAACGTTCTAGTACCAGCATTTTCCACTTCTCTGATATTCTCAATGAGTGCCGCGCTGAGCTCCTCCCTCTCTCAAGCTGGCCCATCAGGTTCCAATCCAGAGCACGAGACTCAAGGTGAGCGTCAGCCCTTACGGTCACTACCACACTGACACCCCTCACGGGACTCCCAGCAGAAGCCACGTCTAATTCCGGTGTTGTGTCGACGCCTTCCCAACCATCGGCTACTGTGCCAGTGTACTACCTTACCAGGGCAGAAGCCCAAACAAGGCCCAACTCTGATGTACCACCAAACCTCAGGTTGGTTGCAGAAGAAACGCTCCTTCCGAGACCTCCTCATGGTTATCCCACAGCCCCAACTCGAACTCGAACAGTGTACACCCGTACAGTAACCCTCATCAATTTGCATTGTTCACACATCCAGCAACTGATCGGTGTTTGGTACGTTTCGTATGCCAGTGTACCCGCACATCGCAGCGCGTGTTCATAACGAGGTTTCGAGTCAGGGAGAATTTCCGGCCGGGTCCGTCGGCGCTCGGTTATATCCTACCTGGGCTGAAGCACGAAAGCTGAGGGATCGAGCGCTCCGGAGGGGTACGCAAGCATAATTTCAACTCTTCCTTCAATCCAGTCACGGTGATATTACTAAATTTTCTAGCTACATCGATCATGTATTCTATCAACATAGCAATTGCTCTGGAAATTCTCCTTGGAGCAACCGCGGTTACACTCGCAAGTATCTTGCATAATAGGGCAGATGTTCGTCCCACTGCACACCTGCAACCTTTTGTTTTTTATCAAATGTTTCACACAACCTAGGTTGAAGTACCTGACGCTGTTCTCGCTGGTTGCTCGACACTCGTCGCATCCTATCTTGCGGCTACGAGGGGGTCGAGTGAGCCCGAATATTCATACCTTCGCCACCACACCCTTTCCAGTTTCATACGTAAACTCGAAGCCTTCCTCCTTGACCATGGAACTGAGAGTGGAAATGACCATAATAAGGCTGTGGAGATCTTTCGAGAGGAATTCGACCGACTGATAATGCCGCCGCGCTGGAGTTCAAGGATGGTCGACTTTCTGTTTGATCGGGAAAAGAAAATCGGGTAAGACGAGTCATCTTTGATTTCTGGCACGTGTAGGCTTTCTGATGAGTTTCCTTTTCTTCCCCAGTGACTCGGAGGAGATCGAGATCAACGGAACGGGGGACAGAGGTTGACGTTTTACAAGTCAGGGCCATGGTCAACATGGCCGGCACATGGAAAGACATGATGTCCGCTATCCATCCCAGGCCCTGACATGATACGGGTTCACTCTCTCGCACTTCACGAGCCTCACGACTCGGAGGTGCGTATCGAGAGCCAGTTTATGAATATGCTACTAGTACGTAAATGTGACACTTCAGTTGGACATCTTCTCCGCGCGTCAATGGACATTTTGGGAATATAATTGCTTTTTTGTCGACAAATAGTCCGCCACTAAGAAGGGTTGCATTGTCATCTGTACCGTGACTCGTCCGAGTCCGTCATCGATTCGGTGCGCCCTCTGCCATATCACTGGTGTTTTACTTCCCTTCCAGAAACCCCGCTTTTATGCGCCGGTCAGGCTGCGGCGAGGCCGATCTTGTATTTGCAAATGCGACTTGGACCTGGGATCGCTACTACCCCATGTCCAGTTTCGTCGCCTCGCTCGAACCACGCGCTCACCCTAATCTGCACAATCACAACACAAGCGCGCACATTCTAGTGGGGCATGCTGTCTGAGCCCCTGCTTCATACTTAAAGGGCCAAAGGCCATCACACAACGAAAATATAGATCAGGTACTAGTATCAGGCACGCCGCGCGCTGCTACACTTGCTACTTGTTAGTAGTACGATCGTACCATAATTAATATCAAAGTTACCTCCGTCGTTCAACTCTGCGCCTTCACCGTAGAATCAGTAGAGAGGTTGGCGTTGGTGCAGTAGCCACGCCCGCGTTATCCGATTGGTTGATCGTGTCTGATTCTTTGTTGTTGGCTGCGCTGGACGGCCATGGTTGATCTCGACGTCGGCCAGTAATGACATTTTCGGGGACTGGTGGGTGATCGGTCTGAGTTGCATGAAAGGCCAGGTTCCATGACGGTGTCTTCGCCGGGTTCGGGGACGCTTGAAGTTTGACGTTGGCCTACACCTCCAAATAGGTGACCTGGATCACCTGCGAGGTCGTCTGGTGATAAATGGTACGGCGCCAAATGTTGGAAGTAGTTTACGAGGACGGGGTCTGCAAAGTATTTACTGATGGAGGTTGAGTCACGGAAGTAGTGGAAGATGGATTTAGCGCTGAGATGGTAGAATCGGGCGATGACGTTGTGCCAGTGGTCGGGATCCGCGTAGCCGTTGGCTTGGTGGGTTTGATGGCCGAACGTCGAGATAGTTGGCGGGTGAGAATGGAGCTCAAAACCGAATGTAAGTTCTGCTGATTTCGAAAACCTGGTTGGTCGTCCGAAAGGCCCGCCGCATGACAACGTTGGTCAATTCGGAGGTGGAGAAAGACAGTGTTCCACCATTAAAAAAAGCGGGATTGGTATCACGTTGGGGATATGTGGTCGTCGCCAGCGCCGTGGCAGCAGAAAATGTAGTAGTGTATGAGCACTTGTTGAAATAGACAAAAAAACACGTACTCACACCCCCAATGACGCTAATGGTGACAAGGCGACCGGCAAGAGCTCTGTTTAGCATACAGAGGACGCATGCATCACTTCCCATAAGCAGCCTGCTGTGTTCAATGGGTATAGGCCCGCACTTCCTGTCGCCTCCGAGTCCAGGTCCGTAAGCGGGACAAAGTCGAACGGATTGTTCGTTGGTCGAGCGAAGATAGTTTTTGGCTTTGGAGTCATTCCCCCAATGCCCAACACCCGCCGCATCCCAGCGCTCGTCGTACTCCTCATCGGCATCTTCTTTGGCGTCCTCTTCATCCGTGCTTGCTTTGCCGTGGGCAATGTCTACGGTTGGAAGTAGCTTATCAGGAGGTCGCTGAGGACTCGGTGGCCTGCGGAGTTTACGATGACGGGATATGCAAAGTATTTGGTGGTGGGAGTCGGGTTGGCTTGGTGGATTTGAGAAGGGAACGGATGGGAGTGTTCCATTGCACACGCGGCAAGGGTCCGACGGCCCGGGACCCCTTAACCTAAGAGGTCACGGAATGAGGTCATGTGAAGGATCCAGACACCTCCAAATAAAGCGTCTATTTAATGTCTTCCTCCGTACCATTCTAACCGTTCCTCCTTTCCATCACGTTCTGCATCAGTACGAACTATGGAGCCAACTCCTGTGCCTGCACTCAATTTGACACTCCCGTACGACATAATCGTATACCTCGGCTCTGTACCTCTCATTTGTATGTCCAGTTTCTTTTCTATGCTGTATCTTCTTAACGCTGGTGGATTAGATGGTACTTCTCTGCAAGAAACGCGATCCGTCAAGGAGATTTTAGACCTGCTGAAGGCAATCATCACGCCACCCGACTTCCATCTTCAAACGTTACCAGATCATCGGGTTGTTGACGTTGAGGGAATCATCCACCCTGGAAAATATATTGCTGGTATGGTTGGTTTATTGGTATACTATGTTCCACTATTAAACTTTCCCTGCATCTAGTTGGGGAGGCCGAGAAGTATCACTGCTTAGTGATGCCGACGTTCAGAAAAGAATCTGCTTTGCTTAGAGGCACGTCTCCTGGAAAGAAACGTAAACTTTCCACCCTCAATAGTCCTGAACGCGGGCGATCTCAGCGTGTATGTACTCAACTTTAAGACCCGTTTGTGTCTTCTAATTCAGTCTTGCCAGGATAATTCTAAGGAAAGTGTTGGGTTCAAATCTCGCCTTATTGCTCGTGATAAGGGCTGCGTCGTGTGTATGGCGCAAAACATGGGTGACGATTCGGCGTACTTGTATGAGGTCGATTCCGAGCTGTTTATTGGGGCCCACATACTTCCTTTGCAGTATTATGATGTGGTGCGTCGCTTCCTTCTTATCTGTGGTAGTCTCACTAATATTCTTCTCAGTGGGATAGCAGAAAGTATTCGCAGATTGTTGTTGACCCGCACACAGCTCCTGGTGCTTCTGCAAGCAGCACTAATCGCCAGAACACTGACACGCGCCGTATGAACTCAATTGACAATGGGTTATTGCTTTGTCTTAAGCACCATGTTCAATTTGATGCGCACCTATTTTCTATTCATCCAGATGTAAAGGCCTATGCTCTGTTCTCATTGACGTGCTCAACTCACTGATCCAATAGACCCATATTGTCACCTCTTTCCATCCTCGCGCCGGGAATATCAATGGATTGACCATAACGCAGCCGTGGTCGAATGGCAATACGTGTTATCCGCCCCCCCATAGCACTCTACTCAAGGATCACTTCGAGTCTTCAATTGGCAGATGGATGTCAGCTGGCTCTGAGGAGTATGAGGAGGATGATTCACTGGAAGACGACGATGAGATTCCAGAACGCTTCTGACCTCGGGTATATCTCCGTATGAGTTACCTAATCACTTACCCCGGGGAAGAAAAAGGAAACTCATCAGAAAACACAAGTGCCAGAAATCAAAGATGACTCTTCTTACCCGATTTTCTTTTCCCGATCAAACAGAAAGTCGACCATCCTTGAACTCCAGCGCGGCGGAATCACCAGTCGGTCGAATTCCTCTCGAAACGTCTCCACGGCCTTATTGTGGTCATTCCCACTCTCAGTCCCATGGTCAAGGAGGAAAGCTTCGAGTTTACGTATGAAACTGGAAAGAGTGTAGTGGCGAAGGTATGAATATTCGGGCTCACTCGAGCCCCTCGTAGCTGCAAGATAGGATGCGACGAGTGTCGAGCAACCAGCGAGAACAGCGTCGGGTACTTCAACCTAGGTGTGAAACATTTGATAAAAACAAAAGGTGCAGCAGGTGTGCAGTGGGACGAACATCTGCCCTATTATGCAAGATACTTGCGAGTGTGACCGCGGTTGCTCCAAGGATGTAGCTAGAAAATTTAGTAACATCACCGTGACTAGATTGAAGGAAGAGTTGAGATTATGCTTGCGTACCCCTCCGGAGCGCTCGATCCCTCAGCTTTCGTGCTTCAGCCCAGGTAGGATATAACCGAGCGCCGACGGACCCGGCCGGAAATTCTCCCTGACTCGAAACCTCGTTATGAACACCCGCTGCGATGTGCGGGTACATACGAAACGTACCAAACACCGATCAGTTGCTGGTTGTGTGAACAGCGCAAATTGATGAGGGTTACTGTACGGTTGTACACTGTTCGAGTTGGGGCTGTGAGATAATCATGAGGAGGTCTCGGAAGGAGCGTTTCTTCTGAAACCAACCTGAGGTTCGGTGGTACATCAGACTGGGGCCTCGTCTGGGCTTCTGCCTTGGTGAGGTAGTGCACTGGCACAGTAGCCGATGGTTGGGAAGCCGTTGACACAACACCGGAATTAGACGTGGCTTCTGCTGGGAGTCCCGTGAGGGGTGTCAGTGTGTTAGTGACCGTAGGGCTGACGCTCGCCTTGAGTCTCGTGCTCTGGATTGGAACCTGGTGGGCCAGCTTGAGAGAGGGAGGAGCTCAGCGCGGCACTCATTGAGAATATTAGAGAAGTGGAAAATGCTGGTACTAGAACGTTGGATTTACACATCTTTATACAAAACGATATTATGAGCGCGGTGAACTATAAGGAGATTCCACTTTGATGATGGACATTCTCACATCAAGTTGCCGATATTTGTCACAGTTTACGAAAACATGGAACCCCTGAGTAATCAAGTATATTCAGAAAGCCAACTGTAGACTCGGAAGGCTGTATCATATCTGAGCGCAAGGACCTTGAAGGCTTGAAATATCCTCTGCCAGTGAGCCTGAGCCTGAGTGAACATCATTCCAACGCTCGGAGATGAGGTGATTGTGCCTTCTAGCTAATTGTTACCACGCGGAGCCGTCGAGGCAGTTCCACGGGCGTCTTTGTTTTCGATAACAATGATCAATAGGTCAGGGTAGAAGCCAAAGGTGATCGGAGCGCACGAGGGACCTGAGCATATGTACTAACTAAAATCGGCCGGAAATTGATCGAGTTTCGGGTGAAAGCTAGGAGAGCAGAAAGACGGTGCAAGGGAGGGAGAAGAAAGTAAGGGACTCACCACCGCTCGGACGTTCATGGCATCCGCTTTGGAGATCGTGTCGTCAGAGAAAGAACCAAACCAGCAGGTACCCAAGCGCGGCCGCTGGTACGCCGTGCGATTCAAGCAGAACTTGAACCCGCCCGTGCCGCCGGGTCACCCGTCGCTCATGGCGAGCAGCCCTTGCCCATGCTGTGACCTGTGGGAGAGAGGATGGCGCGGGCGACGAGGCGCTTGATGAGGACAAGTCTCGTTGCGACTTGATTCAAGTGGGAATGTCGCATTGAAGACAATGAAACGTCGATAACAACATAAACACATGTCAATTCATGCAACATAAAACACATGCTAAGTCAACTTAAAGCTTCTTCGCCGCAGCCACAGTCATCGTTTGACCAGCAGCTTTTGCCCGCTTCCGAAGCATATCAGCAGACTTATTACCACGAATACCTCCACCCCATACACGACGCTGCTCCTCATACTTATCAGAGCTGAGACTAGTATGAGCTATGCGAAATGGATCAAGATGGCAATACTTACAAGTTGGCTTTAGCAGCAGAAATCAGGGAAGCAAGTTCCCGGTCATCCTCACTACGAACCTCTTGGATGGCAACCACAGCGGCGGTCTTCTTGTGAACGACGGTACCAAGGCGCGCCTTCCCCTTTACAATGACATACGGAATTCCCATCTTACGACAGAGCGCAGGAAGGAAAATGACGAGTTCAATCGGGTCAACATCATGCGCAAGAACAACGAGAGCAGCCTTCTTGGCCTCAACCAGAGCGACAACGTGGTTGAGACCATATTTCGCATAGATGGGTTTTTTTGTGCCCTACAAGAACAATCAAAGGGGATCTGATGGTCGCGGTAGTTAAGCCTCACCTTTTGTGTGTTTTTCCCTTCAGTGGTGGCCTGCGCAATTGCTGCCAGACGGGCCTTCTTCTCCTGCTTGGTCTCAGGGCGGTATTTGTCAAGAAGTTTGAATAACTGGCTGGCAGTATTCTTGTCGAGTGTGTGTGAGAACTGTGCGATCGCCGGTGGTACCTTCAAGCGCTGAGATAGGATGACTTTCTGTCGCTGAAAGCGGATGTATTCGGGCCACTTGACAAAGCGTGTGAGGTCTCGCTTTGGCTGAATATCCTGGCCTAAATGCATGGTTTAATAACGCAAACCAGAGAATCAATAACGTATATACCAATGGAAAAGTTCTTGGGATGAGATTCGAATAGTGGGTTCTTGACAGCTTTGGCTGGTTTGCTGGCACCAAATGGCGCAGCAGCAGGTTTCTTTCCGGTTCCTTTCTTGACGGGAGGCTGGTCATGGAGGCGGAGGTATCAGTACGAGTCATGGGTGTAAGCCATTGACAGTACATGGCTCCCCGGAGCTCTAATGCTCGGCACATAAAAATGCACCCGAGCCCAGCAAATGCAATGTGAGAGGAATGGTGTTCCTTCTCAGACATTGATACAGTCTAGCATACATTAACCGAGAGGTGATGAGTCCGATCAAACCACATCCAAAGTAAATGCGTACCATCCAGCCCCAAATGGTTCAGTTTCGTATACAACCATGGGCAGAGAGCTCCGGGTAGACCATGCACATATCAAAATGTTGGGATCTTACCATTATATTTTGCGCGAGTGGCTTTCGAAGATGATGATGGAGTCAACGGACGGTCAATGAAAGGGATAATATAGTGCAATTACTGTAGGGTTGAGTCATTTTAATTAAATCTCCGCTCGGAATAATCCGATGACTCTGGCCGAGTCTACCCCTCCAAAATTATCCGTTCAAGCTGAAACATCTTGCATGCGTCTTTAATGGAACCGATCTCTCGATGGCTCGCTACGCAGCCTCGACTTGCCTCGTTCGAACAGAGTGATCTTGTCTTAGCAGAGGAGGAGGCTGTCGACGTGTCCCTTGGGGGCCACATTACCAAACGCTTAGCCCGTAGCCGGCCAGTAAGCCAAGAGTTGATGGATAGTGTTGGTGAGTTACCTTTTCGTTCTTGGGCCTTTTTCCTGCTAAACTGTGGTCTAGCCATTATTTCCCTTGCTGTCCGCAGCAAAGCCAAAGCACGAGTCCACCATCTCAAGCGTGTTTTCCTCACCACATGCCCGCGTACCTCATCCACATCTTCCTCACTCATGTCATCCCCCAAACACAGACAACGCACCATGCACACTCGCAACACGTCCACCTCTCTCATCCCAAGTGCCAAGAAGCCGCAAGCCTCGTACACACACGAAAGCCTTCCATCTCGCAACTGCGCCTTCCCAATGAGCAAGTCGAAAGCCCCTGCGGTGCAATACTTTGGTCCAGCTATCCGCCGCTCTGAAGCCTCGGCAACACCTGCCCTGCCACAGTCATAGCACTAGATTCCCTGGTGAATGCGAGCAATACACCTGTCTAGATACTAACAAAATGTTGTCTCACAGATCAAGCGCGGCAGCTGGGCTGCAACAGCCTGAGAGTCTAGGACATTGTCCTCAATGTGATACCCTTTACGCTGCTCGTTTCACCCATTTGGTCACTCATTTCATATCATAATTAGTAGCATTACTTAGCTATGAACAGACTAAGTACTTTGAATACATCCTTGTCTGAGGCATCAAGTTTGCCTTATTCTCGTCATTCTCGCATGCCATGTTCCCTCTCGTGTCCAGACTCGGAATTCCACCCAGTCCCACGGGCCATCTCGAGCGTCCTGGACGATGTCTCCGACGCGGGCTTGGACTGCGTCTCCGACGGGGTGGATCTGGGCTTCTACTGGGTACGGCCACGTGTTGAAGGACTAAGGCGTCTCCGACGTGCCGGGGGACTGCGACTCAACCTCTACCTCTACGATCTCGCTCTTCACGCAGAGAGTATGATTGCGAACGCCGCCGCCAGCGAGATGGTGAAGAAGATGGACGAAGCAGAGGTGGGCTACGTGAACGTGCGCATATGGGAGTGCGAGACTGGGCCGACGAGGAGGACCACCTGAACGAGAAGAGCGGTCGCTGGAAGGCATGTGTCAGAGGCGAACGGGATCGT
>QLPA01000797.1:0-21394 GCA_003313945.1 Lactifluus pinguis
CGACGACTACGCGTCCTCGCCCAATGCAAAGCCGAAAAGCGGAAGATGGGACCTGGATATCTACGAGAACTTCAAGGCGTCGCGTACAGATATACCAACGATGTCATTTCAACCGGTCCCGTCCCCGAATCCTCTAACCGCAAAGATTCTGACTCGTTTCATTCCACCACTACCACCGCGATGACCGGTCAACTTCCTCCCACCGTCGCGCTCCTCGTCTCCGAATCCGCCTTTACGCGTCACTGTCTCCTCGCCGCAAACGCCTCGCCTCTCCCATTCCTCCTCGTGCACATCCCCCCCGAAGAACCAGACGCCCTAGCCGGCACCATATTTGGAAATCCAGCCTTGATATCCTCGCGGGGCGTGTTGAAAGGCCAGCTCGAGATCCGTTGGGAGCATTCTACGATGACTGGCACACCGCACCCGGCGGCGGACGACAGTCACGCTGCAGGCGACGTCAGCTTGAGCGGACGTCCCGGGTTGTGGTGGCAGGGACAGCCGCTGCCAAGTTGGACACCAGATGGCGGCGCCGATGGCCTGGTTGCTTATTAATAATCAGCTCTGGGCAAAAAAAAAAAAAAGGAACGGACAAGTCGTTCCCCCCGCATTATTTTGGTCGGCCACATCTCTGCGTTCCGTGTGGGAAGGAGATGGGAAGGCGTGGTGTTACGACAGACTGTAGTAAGCCCCCCCCCCGCCTCTGAGGACCCCCTCTTCCCATTGAAAGCACGGAGAACGATTTACACTATGACCTTTATAATAAGCAGAGAGTTGTACTATCAGATTTAGGTTGTCAATGACCATCCATATTCAACTAGACATTCCACACGACAAAGACGACGCATTTCAGACTATCTATGGCCTACGCAGAATGAGACTCGAGGCGGAAAGTGAAAAAAGAAAAAATCTAAATCACCACAGCAGTCGCATGCCCGAACTATCCTTTTTCGCTCACCTCCGTTTTTTTTTCCCCTTGGACTCTGCACCTTCCTTCGAATCACGACCAACCTCGACTAGTGTAGGGAGGTTACCCCCAGTGTCGCTACAGCCGCCCCTTTCCCTCGCTTTGGGTTCAACAACTGATTCCCTCATGACTTCTTCTGGGCCTCACGCTAACCACTCATTGAGGACTCCAAATAGCCTACGCCCCCACCTTCATTTGACCAACCTTGGAGTCAAAAAGAAGTTCCAAAGCAAGGTCATGGCCAGACGCAGAGTCGACTCTCCCCTATACCACCCCAACTATTGGATCGGGAACCTCCATGATCGCAGATGTCATAGCACATTTGCCGCCGGACTGTGTCGACTCCTATGAACCTTCCCATCCAACAGTATCTCTGCCACCTGAGGTCTGAACCCGAGTTCGTTCCTATTTTAGCCCCAAGTCCGACGATACCAGACACTCCCACCCGCGCAACTTCTCACGCGTCTGCTATGCACGTTCCACATGCATCAGATCCGCATCCAGATTTTCGGGTGCACCACTAGTACCACGCGATAGACGTGAACGGGCAGCTCGACAGCAGCAGCAAAAGACCGAGTTTGACCGAATTTCGGCCACGGTACTGCCACACAGTTTTTGGCTACTGTACTACATCATTGACACGCATCTACGTCTCGAACAATATCACATATGCTATGTAAAACCTGTTCATTGATCAAGACATGTGTCATGCACCGAGTCAAAGAAACTTTCAAACCAATGCTGCGCTAGGCTAATTTTAGCCGAGAAACGAATGACTTAGACCCATTTAAAAAAAAGAATGGCGCTCGCTAGCTGAATTATAGCCGACGGAAATATCTAGAGCATGTGGTGTGTTGTTGTGTCTTATTGCACATGGCTCGTTTGTTAAAGTATCTTAGGTGATCGCTAGGAGCGTAACCTTTGATAATCGCTACACTAGCCAAGATTAGCAATGAGGGGTTTTCCTGATGCGCGGTGCCATTGCCGGGCTGTCATGGTTCTGGTTGATGATCTCAATATTCTCCATGCGCGAAATTGAACGCTGAATACTTTTGGGACGACACACGATTGTGTAGGTGCAGCGATGGGAGAACGCGAGCATGGGGCGTGATACGACTACTTGAAAGGAAATCCCGATGCGCATTTAACTGGACCGGCAATCTCCCTCGCCGCCGCCAACGACTTCTACAAGTAAGACTTCACAGTCGTTGATGGAGCCGGAGATTAGGACCAGGGGATTGCGTCTGTGACCAGGTGGTTCCTAGATCGTGATATATCGTAAGGCCAAAGCTTGAAACATATGGAGCATATGGGGAGCAACGCTGTTCGCAGGGGGGTCACATAGCTCAGATGAGGTCTGCAATCCTGAGTCGGGACGTTTGATTTTTACGCATCTATCCTTGGCAAATCTGATTATCTGGGACTACCTGCGGACACCGCGGCAGCGTCATTCGGGGATCCCTTTTGACAGTCGTCGTTCAGATGCTATCGAATGGGTTCTCCAAACAACCAGTTACGAACTGAACCATGATCCTTGAACTGACTGACTCTGTCTTTTTGTGATTTATTATTGTTATTATTATCTGTTCCAAAGAGAGTTCCCCAAAGGTGATAAGCTCAAGTGACCAGATCAGGATATCCCTACTTCTACTTCGGTGAATGTCCGCTCTTGACAGGTAATGATGATGATCGAGCCAACAAGTTGGCCGTGGAGGAGCACCAGACATATCCACAGATAGACATGACTAGCTCCACCGATCACCCTAGAAATGTCCAGGTTGATGGTGAATATTAGCAACATGGGAAGGTCCGGACGGAAGATAAAATGGGCCTTAACTTGAAATATCATCGCGGTTCAGCTGGGGGCGCACTACGCCAACCCGCACCCATGGGCTGCGACCGCTTGCGGTTTGTACCTCCGTTGTGCGCTACACCGCGGCTAGCCATCTAGGGCACTGCCGAAAGCCGCGGCTTTGAATCATATATACAGTACCGATACCGAGATTATTAGAGTTCGATATCGCACTAGCCAATGGGTAACACCCCTTGATAGGCAGTACTGGCGGTGCTACAGTAGTGCAGGAAATGTTTGAACGTAGCGTTTGACGAACAAGGATTCGGGTAACGATGCGATCGCGCGCAGCGGGTACCCTCCGACCAACTCGGGTGGAACGGGAGGGGAAATGTACGAACACTGGTTCGTGCAGCGTGAAAACGACTCGGAACAGTTTTCAAGGTTTCAAGGCACGAACCAAACTCTGTAAAAAAAAAACACAGAAATGTGCTGCAAGTGTGCTGATGGTTTCCTATTTGTGTGGAATCCCGTGTCCACTGCTCCGGGTAATGGGATGGAAAGACCGCGAGGCGTTGAGCCTGGGCTCACCCGTCGCTACTAGTAAGTGCCGACGAGCAGCTCAAGGATATCCGAGAAACAATGGCGCTCGTGAAGTTCCAGCAGCATGCAGAGTGGGCTTATGGCATAATTCTAGCCTTTTTCCAGCCCATCGTCCTTGCTTTAGTCACAGTTCCAAGTTGGTCAAATGGAGCGGAGATGCCTATATTGTCGCGCCGTCGCATTTCCCACAGTACCACGAAAGATGAGGAAAGGTTACTTTGACGACTCGGAGAATAGGAGCACTTCCTGCGGCTTTGGTCGTTCAATCACCTGAGAATTCTGCGGGAGGATGTGCAACGCAACCCTTGCAATGTGCTTGGTCGCTGATGTGCTATTTCTGACCACCGTCTTTACTCTCCTCTCCAGACCCAGAAAAATGTTCTTCATCTGATCATTCTAAGAAAATGCCGCGTTTCCGTTCTAATACGTGTTTTGACCCAATGAAACGTCAAAAAAAAAAAAAAGTTCTGCAACAGTCCGTGGTTATTTTTGAAAAGGGAACAGCCTTTGAATGGGAGACTCACAAGTCACATCTCGAAGCCATCGAATCCGGCACCAGCCGTTCTCCTTGTCCACGTGAGAATTTCCGACCATATAAACCACTTGAACCTGTCGGAAAGTTCTTTGATACCGGTGATCTGCAGTTATCGACAAGACGGGACGGTGATCTATAAGGAAGGGCTACCAAACGTGGAAGGAAGGCCTGTGTTCCCCAAGTGGTGCATGACGGTTACATGGAGACCGTGCCCGTGCCCAAGTGCCAGATGACAAAGTCGTGAGCAGCGATGACGGTAACGCTTACGCATAGGACTGCACGCTGACTGGTTGTGTCCATAAGCAACCCCCCCCCCCTCCGAGTTCTCCTCCCACAAATGGTCTGCCAATTACAAGTTCCGGAACCTCCTTCCGGGGGAGGTGATGACCACACATTACGGAGTGGCAACAACAACAACACGCATCTTCTTCCACCTTCTTCTTCCTTCTTCAAAAAATTTCCTGACGGTACGCCGCCGCCATGTTCGGATCAGTAGAACGTAGCCCCAGCCCCCCAGCGAACCTAATACCTCGCGCGATATAGACAGAAAAGCCCCCAAAAACTGGTCGTCACGGACACACCACGATCAGATTCGATGGTAGAACACTCAGACCCCCGCATGAGAGGGCGAGGTGGCCACTGGGCGTAACCTGCAATGCTGGGCCAGAACTTGAAGATGTCGGGAAGTAAAAAACCTAACCTCCGACCAGATGACACAGGAGCGTGGCGTAGAGAGACAGTAAGCGGATTGTGCGGCGCCGATAACGGCCGGACATGTATTGGGATCTTTTTCTATTCAGTGAATAGTTGAGTCTCAGCCTCATGATTCCAAAATAGAAATCCCTTACTAAACGCCGTGGTGACATGATTTAAAACATAAGTTACCTTTGCTCATCCACCGCAATACTTCTCGGAGACCAAGACAGATGGATCCGCGGACGGCAACTCTCAATGGTGGTGATTGAATGGACATTGGAACTACCAAGGTAACAACAGCAACACCATTGACGGAATCATTGCCCTCAATTGTACTGCTGGGCACTTCATTTTTTTTATCGCCGTCGTTTGTTCATCTGCTGCTGACTCATGCGAAACCTGTTCTCACCTCTTCTCATAGCTTACACATCCGAGTCGCAACTTTGCTACATGAATGTCCGCACGTTGCTAGCAAACATTGAACGGCAGAAAGAGCTGTGCCAAGCTACATAAACATAATCTAATTCTTGGCCTGATTTTCCACAACTCGTTGGAATCAACAAGTTGATCATCGGCCTTGCAGCGGAACTCTATAGATTACATAAAGATCTAAGGATGCAGATCCAGTGCATCCCATTTGAATAATGAAAGTCTTGCCCCCCCACCGACGCGAGGGGAAAGACGAATATTGTCATTTCTATACGTACTTCTGACAGCATGCTGAGGGGAAAGTCAGTTACTCCCCGAATTCATTAATAGAAAACCATGGCCTCCACATTGGGCTTGTCATCTTCATTCGTTCTCACTAGACTGCTCGAACCATCTGCATCACCCAAGCATGCCTTCGCCATCCGACATCGCAGTAGAGCTGTACGGGCTAGTCAACTCGTTGTGCCTCGCAATGCGCAAGCGCTGTGACGGGGGGATGGCCTTGTCTTCCAGACCGTGAGGTGCACCGCCTTGGAGGATACCCACTCGCATCATGGAAAGTAGCTGTATACCAGGCCATCAGGTAAAAAATGCACGGTCAAACAGAACGAGACGTACGTTGTGTGCCGCATTCGAATGATCATAAACACCACCGAAGAACGCAGTTGAGGCATCTTTACCAATATTTTTCACGAGCAAATGACGACCACCAGGATGCTCCTCAATGAATGCAGATACGTCATGAATGTAACCAGCTACAAGTACTAATGGCCGTTTCTGCGACTGTTCTTGGACTGGAAGACACGAATCAGTTGAGACCGGGCGAAAAAGTTCATTCACGCTCACAGCTTTGCCACGAGATAACAGGAAGGTCGACGGACCCCTGAGGCCAGATAAGTTCGTCCTGTGTCTCGCGTAGACGTTTGAGCTGCATAGTGAGTTGTCCTTTTTTCACCTCATTATCTGAGAAAGTCTAACGAGAACGTTGGCGGGATAGGCGGCAAATTGGACGTCAGGCAATCTTACCTTTAAATGAGAGGCAAGGCCAAACCAACTACAAGCGGTGATGAACCATTTGGTCGGGTCGTACTGGTACCAGCGGATAGCATTCCGAAAGTCTGAGGGGAACTGGTGATGGAAGTTGTGATAGCCCTCGCCAAGTGTAACCACCGCGGTGACGACATGATCACGAGGGGAATGCTTGTCATCAAACGGTGAATCCCCAAGCCAGTGTGCCAGGGAATTGACACAAAAAGTGGAGTGATGAACAAATACCAGGCGCGCGGCGCCTGCATATACGTATCCGCCACGCCAATCGCCCCAAAGCAAACCCGGAATGACAGTGGGGACTCCGAGACCCATGAGGAGGATGAGCCAGACATACCAACGGTGCTGCCAGCGGACCACTTCATTCTTGCTGAGGTCAGAGACATCCGCAACGCCGGGTTTGCGCCGTGGCTTCACAACCATCCAGCCTATATGGGACCACACGAGGCCACGATGGGCATTGTATGGATCAAGGTCGGTATCGGTATACCGATGATGTGCACGGTGCCCACGAGACCACCACTTGATAGAACCTTCCATAGCACCTGCGCCCGCAGCAGCAAGGAAGTATTGCAAAGGTTTGGAAGCATTATATGAACGGTGGGCCCACAAACGATGGTAGCCTGCTGTAATACCTATAGCAAAGAGTCATTAATGAGCATTGACAATTGTCACAAAGATCGGGTCCGAAAAAAACGCGCAGTGGACACTAACCCAAACCAGTGACAAAGTAATAGAAAGCGGCAAAAATAGCAGTCTGCCAGCGTAGCTCGGTGGTGAATGCGCCATAAAGAGAGATGGACGGTGCAATGATGAGGATGGCAAGAGACAGATAGTTGATCTCTTTCCACCAGTTATTCCAAGTGATGGGTGGCAAGGGTTTGGTATTCTTGAGCGTGTAGTCTACATAATTGTCAGGGAGATGGAGATCAGCAGGAATCTCGGCTTGTCGGAGGTCATTATCGAGCTTTGCCACGTCTATTGCGGGCGGGGGGATTGAGGACATGACGAGTTGGTGGAACCGAAAAAAAAACTAAGAGAGAGAAACGGCGTTAACTGCTTTCCCCCACCTCTGCGCGCTTATGTACTCGTCTATAAATCTAATCGTTGGGGCAATTTCGGCTCACGGCGGACACACCATTTAACGTGTCGATGTTTGCTCTGCTCACTCTACACTCTCAATTTCCTTCCCTTCATTCCTTATTTTGCCCTAAACGCTGTGGTTCCCGCCTGTTACCACATGCAGGCCATGCAATTATGCAAGATCCGGAGTCCGCCTCCAGTTCCTTTGGGGTAAAATGGTCACGTGAGCGCGGTTCGTTGGGGTTTCACGTGCGTTATACTAAAATGGCAACGGCAAAACAAGCGGAACACGTGGAACCGCGGATGATTGCATGCAGCCCCAGCGACCATATGTGTATGTTCATGCCACCTGTGACTTCAGTGAGTGCAAGTTGTGGTGGGCCGGTGGCATACATAATGATATTCCACATGCTCTGCAGACCTTCTGGCTGGCAAGCAAAGAGCTCCCGAAAGTCTTCACCACCCCGCATAAGCGGTGATTAGTAACAATGAGGCTTGATTGATGTGAAAAAGTCTAAAACTAGAAAAATATGCAATCTAGCCAACAGCAATAGAATGTCAATTTGATCTACGGTGGGGACAGCAACGCGCGTAATAAAAAAAAAAAAGTGTATTTGTTGCTAGCACGTGTTGCATTCAGGAGAGCGTAATCCGACGAGAACGGAGATCTCCACCTGCTTCGTTTCGGAGCCTGGGGAGCCTGGAGCGCAAGCATGATCGCCCTGGCATAATTAAACAATCGATTTGTCATATCAAGCATTTCTCTGTGGGTGGGCAAACGATTCACGACGCATGGGAGTGGCGTTGAGGCAAGGTGGTACCAGGATTGCATCCACTAAACTCGGCGCGGAAACCTATTCCCGGGGACATGGGTGTTGCTGATGCGGGGATGTTACGGAAACATGAGAAAAACAGAAAAACAAAGTCACATAAAGTATGATGATGCCTGATGCGCGACACTCTGTCACATCGCCGATTGGTCAAGGCACCTGGATGGATGACGGCCCAGGCCAGTCAGCTGAGAAGTTGAAACGAAGAAAACACAGGGCCGTCAAATTTTTTGTAAAGGGGAAATAGAGGGATTGAAACAGGAACGGGAACCTCCAGAACTATCGGGCGGCTTACAGTCCAGGGTTACTTTGTATGCCCTCGGTATAGTATTATGAGCCCCATAAGGTTGGCGCACCGATTAGCTGGTTATCATACAAGTGACAGGTAACTACGAGGCGGTGCCCAAGGAGCATAAAACGGATGAACCCGAGTCGACGTGCGGTACGTTGTGGCGACAACCCGACAAGAACGGGACACGTCTGTGCGACGGGTAGATCGAATCCATATTAACTTGAAATTAGCCGAAAAACAAAACTCTCATGCTCATCAGGGGGGTTTTACCTTTCATGAGGTACAAGTGTGTCAGGGTTGGAGGTCGTTGAAGAGGGGAGGCAGAGATGCAGTAAAAAAAAATTGGGCTTGATAGGAGCCGGCCGCCCATCGAATTTAGTGATGCGGCGTCCTTCTTGATCATAGCGGGTTGAGCGAAAAGATGATCCGGAAGCATAACTCGTGTGTGCGCTTAATGTGTTCGAGATGAGAAACCGATAGACGAGGACGCTGACTGAGTTGAGTACTGAATCAAAAGGGACACATCAGTCGGCATCTCAAGGATCTCATCTCATCTTCAGAAAAGGCACCTTTCTATGGAACTTCGGAAGGCCCACACACATAGCAGCTGCCGCCCTCTGTCCCGTGTTAGTCGGTCGGTCACCACTCGGTTCTTCCCCTCCTCATATATCAACCGTATATAAATAAGTCTTCCTTGTCCCGGATCTACCCCTCCTCCCCAACGACATTCCCCTCCAATGTCCTCTGTATTGATATCACCTCCGTCCCACTGGCTGACTCTCCCAGTGGAGATACAGTTAAACATCATTCAGCTCCTCGACTTTGAGACCCTTCAGTCGCTCTCCCTGGTTTCACGGTACCACCATAGCCTATCCTTGCCAGCCATATACAAGGTACGTTCCTTCCCCCATCCCCTCCCCTCCATCATGGGCTGATAGATAGCATTCCAGTCGGTCACGCTGCCATCGTTTGCGATGCTCCAACGATTCCTAGATCACGTGCCAGATGCCCATGTGTCTCACATTCGCTCACTCGACATCAACACGGCCGGCTCTACCACATGCCACCCCACAGAATCAACGTGCTCGGATGCCCTCGATCATATACTTTCCCTTACTCCCCGTCTAAAAACCCTCTCCCTTCATCTGTCTACTGAACTCTCCCCATTGGCCAACTTGACCTTCTCTACCCTCGATCAACTAACCGATCTCTCCATCGAACCTTGCCCAGGGGCGATCTATAGCTCATTGTGAGTCAATTTTGTGCATCATCGTGCTTCCATACTTAAAAAAATATGCAATAGGAGTGAACGGACCGTCGTGGACGTTGCCCTCGCGGTACCTAATCTCGAATCTCTCTCCATTTCTCGTATTCCCAAATCGGCCCCTGCCCCTATTCTTTCCAACTTGTTGTCCATCCCAACCCTGCGTCATCTTGGTATTCATAACACCCATCTCGGCCATCTTCTCTCATCATCCTCTGCCGCCGATCTCACCCACGTCGTTCGATGCCGACTCGACTCGCTCGAGTTTGGCGCGTTTGAGAGCGCCTCGCCGACCGAGAATGCGAGATGGTGCACTCAACTGATCCACCATCTCGGATCCCATTTACGCACCGTCGTGCTGGGTTCCGGTATCAACCTCATTCCTTTCGAACCCTTGTCACTCCCCATTCTGGAACGCGTCCGCCTCACCCCGCTATTCTCGCCCTCTCTCTTGCCATCCACTTTACGCGTGTTGGCAGCGGCCAGCCCCTCTTTACGTCATATTCACGTAGAGTGCCTTACGGTCGACCTTGAAGACGTTTGCGAAGAGCTTTCCGAGTGCGTCGAACACGTCAACGGGGGTCCTTACAACCTCAATTTGCGCGTTGTCCCGGCGCTAGAGGGTGACATCTTGGTTGACCCTCCGTTCTCTTCGGATGGTGTCCCCGTCACGTCATTAGATGAAAACGCCCGAGAAGCACTCTCTCGCTTAGAGGATGCCTTTACTTCAGCTGGTACTCCTATTTCCATCATTGACACCAACGTGGTCCAACAGGTGGACGAACAGCAAGATTGGGATGACCTAACCGTAGTCGACGAGGCTGTCACCAGTCTGGAGATGAAAGATACATGGGTGCAAGTCGGAGTTTGGTGACCTGGAACACTGTAGCTCCGTAAATCACGGTTCGGAACTTGTCAAACATCACATCTGTACACATTTTTTCTTTTTACAATTGTAAAACCAAACACGTCTTTATACCCCCCTGTGCACTGTAATTGTACCGTGCCTACATCTCAACGCGCATAAACTCCGAGTGAGGACGTCAGCTCCCTTGCGCCATACATAATATTGAAAGGTGCCATTTCCGAGATCCAACGCGCATTCAAAGCAACCTACGGAAGCGAGCTAGTGACATAATTCATTGAGCCCTTTCATGAGAGCTCGCAAGTGCCGACCAACGGGGTCACACGAGAATGAGTGGCCGGGTACTCTCGTTAGATGCGACGCTCGAAACTGAATCCATCCTCGTGGGACGAGCCTCCCGGGAGACGGACACAGTCGTATCGGATACAGCCGGGTCGACGACTGCTTGTTTGTGTTCCTCATGACTGGGCATGAGTACGAAGGGAGTGATACCGGTCATCTCGGGTGAATTCTTGTCTAAGCGCGATCGAGGCGTTGAAAGATCCGGGATGGTGGTTAAATCGGGTATGAAGCGGCGTGTGCCAAAGAAGAGCAATAGATTAGCAAAACCTGAAAATGAACGGGTCGTCAGACTAGGGGGTGAGGTAAACGCAATTTATTTCGTTATCAAAAGTAAGCCGACCTTCGAGCGCAAATACAATGTCAGCCAGAAAAGTGACACTGTGAGGGACGGGGGCACCGGCATAGCTTGCAAAGCGCGCGATCGAAATTGGAACAATGAGTGCCGTATATGTCACCTAACATAGAGGCTCCCGTCAAGAGGCAGGTCTCGCTTCTAGGGACGTAAACACTTACGGGGTACCTGAAAATAACGGGATCGCATCAAACAGCATCCATAGGGGTGAATGTACCAAGGCTTACCACACGATGATTGCAGCCATCTTGACGGTGCACGAGTCAAGATAGTCCCTTGCAAAGGCAAGTTGCCAGCTTTCACTTCGTGAGACCCATCGTAGAGACCACTTTCCGTTGGTTTCCTGGATAAGGTTTCCGCGTACACGAAGAAGAACGGTCACGTAGAGTATGAAGCTTAAGAAAGCGGACATCCACTCCAATATGTATTCCAGACAAAGCTGCGAAGTAGGGTATTGGGCTGTTATCCAGCACCTTGCACGTAAATTAGATGGGTGGTATCGACATCGGTGATATGAGGGCGTACCAGAATCCGGAAGGGCCAAAGTAGGGCCCGTCGGACTTCTTTTGAATTGCCAGAGGGCCGATACTGACGACGGAGATAACGAAGAACCATCCCAAGGCGAGCGTGAGCCACTTGCTAAGTCTTGATATACGTGATCGCAGGAATAGGAGATTGAAGGAATGCAGGGCAAGTGAAAAGGACCTGTAAAGCAATTGAACTCGCCGCCACATTGTATCAGGGATGTCTCTCACCAGACAGCTGTGCCGACATTACCAGCCTGTTTCATGCCGCCTATTTGATAAAAACGGTGATGAGAATCATGGGGTATGCGCGTCTACGATATCCGAACGAACCTTGAAAACTGCATAGTGACCCGGAAAAGACACCACCGGCCAGGACCCACCGAAGATCCACCAGGGTACCGATAGATTGCAAGAGATTCGACGTAATTAACGAAGCGAAAATGATAGGGATGTTGGTTTGGTCTCCAAGACGGGAGGGACGGAAGACATTAAACTGGTGAGGTATCAGAACTTGTACGGAAGAAAAAAAAACAGTCTGCGCACAAGAAGAAGGAAGACCGCCGAGATCGCTGATAAAAACGCTGCTGCGACAATTGCCTGTCAATACGAGAAACGTCAACGGTGCATGTGCAGACAAGACAAACTTTGCGCAACTCACGGATATGAAACCACTCTCGAGCCCTGAGTACGGGGTAGAGGGTAGATGACTGACCAGCGTTTCTGTTGCGTTGGAATGCGCCATTCAGGTGTCGTCTGTTGAAGGTTTGAAACCGCGATGCTCAGGGTCACTGGCACAAAATAAAAAAGAGGACGACCAGTCGTGAAGTGAGGGGGCCAAACCCGAGTCCTGCTCGAGAAAGGAAGAACACCGCCTCTAGTGTGGTAAAAGCGAATATTCGGTTGGGAGGATCAAGCGCAATATATAAAATATGGGTAGCATCGCAATTACAATCGACCAGTAAGCGCACAGCGCGACTGTCTTGGCAGCTTGAGGCCCAATTCCGTTATCCCCATTGAGCCTCGTGCCACACGACAATTGGCCATTGGTTCGCCTAGTTTTACCTCGACGCCGGAGTCTTGCTGCCAGTGATGCACGAGTTATGTTTATCTGACATTTTTCTGATTCTTCACAGAAATGGTGGTGTGTGTGGTTAAGGTACAAGGTGGTCGCTATGCCAGTTGTATAACTTGAATATCATATTCTGGAAGTACAAGGTAACGCTAGCGACATCAGATGGCGAGTTGATTCACGACAATAACGCATCGTTCCGACACCAAAATACGTCCTCATTGTGCGGTGCACCGCAGCATCTTCCCGATTTCTTTCGAGGAACTTACAGTACTCGCACCGAGCTGGCTGCAAAAAAAAAACACTTGCAAAAACGGCTCGAACTCGGTTTATTTCGGCTCTGAAAAGTTTTCCGAGCCGAACTGTGGCAATACTGCCAATTGCTATCATGAGTAACTTCATCATGTGCCACTCACTGTGTCCTCGTCAACGGCGTCGTGCATGTTTCCCACGTTGTGGCTATTTTCTGCATCACGTCCGGCAGTCATCCGATACCTAGCCTCCGTCGAGCTACCTACCTTGTCCTCTGTTAGAGGTGCAATCATGACAAGACGCGAAACGATGCCAAGCTTCTGCATATTTCGATGTCTGGCGCATTCTTGCGTGACGAGCGCTGAACGTACTGAACGCCAGGCTGCTCGCTTCTCTATTAATAAATACAGGGCCGATATCAGAATTACTGTAAATATATGATATCACATTACTAGTATGATGGATGTGATATGGACTGTTTGAGATAAGAATCGTTTATAGGACGGGAATGTTGCCGATGGGTGGGAGGTTCTTGTACTACATACAGACTCCATGGAGAGATGCGATTCTGCGAAGGAATCCTTGAAATTTTTCGCTAGCATCGTAATACAGTCCGCTTCGACGACAATAAATGTCCACTACGCCGCAAAAAATATCACCGCCTCGCTTATTTTTCACCCTATCACTTTCGTCCAGCTTCAGGGTGACAGAACAGGGCTAGCCAGTCAGCGACACGCTACGTATCTTCATTCGACCTCGGCACTTAGCTACCGACCTTGGTCGTACGAATTGAATGAGTTTGTGCCATGGGGAGATGAGGAGTCGCCACCATTCGCGCCGCACAATTCCGGAGCACCGCGATAGGCGATGAGATCATCTCTTGTGACCCTCGAAGAGGGTAGATAAGACGTGTCGACTCCCCCCTTTCCTAGATGTCAGGCGAGGCGCGGTTCGCTTTTTTCCCGTGTGGTGACTCCGCCTATTTTGTGGTCGCGTGCTGCCTCAATCAATGATGAGTCCGTGTATCGGGGCCGCATTGTACGACAGCCTGAGACCGGGTTTTCCCGTATTGGGAACCAGCGGCAGAAAGGAGCTGAGATCGGAGAGTTTGCATTACTATCGCGCGTGAACTTCTGCCATGGGCAGGTCCTCGGGATTCAGCAACCCACGAAACAGGCTACGGTGTGAGCGCGGTGTTATGACCGCGCGACACGGAAGTACTCAGGTCGTTCTGGAACTTCGCGCCACAGACAGACGTGAAGCAGTAAAATTGATCCGACCGGCGCACGCGCCTCATCCACGGGTCATCCGCGGGCAGAACCTCGCCGCGTTCTACGCTGCGATGTCCCCTTCATGGGTACAAAGGAGAGGTTACAATTCGAAGTGAGTGCCGACGAGGTAGCCCGATTCATACGCGTCGGTTCCAAAGGCATGACGTTGGTAGTAGCGCATAGACGTCGGTGCATGCAACACGTACAGTCTTGTGAAATGTATGATACGTTTAAAACGCCTGAGAGTCTAAGGACGCTGGTTGGCACATGTGATTCAGAACTTGGGAGACAGTGCATGGGCACCTGTCGCTTAACGATGTTCCCAGGATTCGCCACTTAAACTCGGAGCCCGAGTCCCGGATCGGGCGCAGCCGTATTCTGGCCACATATGTGAGTGTGGCATTGTGTGAAATCATCTGCAAGGTCAGTGTAGTTAGATATTAGAACGCAGTACACTGAACACACGATCCGAATACATACTACATGCTACATTGGGGGTCTGGACTCTCATGCAATAGATAGTACTACCACGCCACTAACGTCAATCTTCTGGGCACTCTTAATCGGAGGACAGATTCATGGGACTGGCGTGCACAAGCTGCTCCATATATCTATGGAATCGCAGTTACAGAGACGTAAAGCAGGGTGAAGGTGACGTGCGAGGGAGAAAAAAAGGCGAAGAGAACCATGGAGACCGGAAAGGTCACGATATGAATCACCGGGCACGGGAATACCACGGCTTGAGAAGGGAGACTTGAGAATCCGAGGAGCAGAAATGCACGATGCCCATACTTTTCTCACTCTACGGGTGCCAAAGGATCAATTAATACCGTACTGCTACGAAACGGTAACTTATTGGCCGCCGCGCAGCTGGATTTGATCCTCAAATGGGTGATTCGTGTGAAATGTACGTATCGTGCCTACTTCCATGGGCGGCTTGCAAGCGCTACAGTATCGTGCACCACTCTGGATGCGCCAATACAACGGGTCACGGGAATGCGTGTCTTAATTTTCGCCCATTGGCACCACATCTGAATCCGCATTCTATTAGTCACTTAGCGCCAGGGCAAGGGCCATCAACATTGATGAGGCCCTAAGATCTCGAGTGGACCCGTCCAAGTACCGGAGGTTGGTCAACTGGTCTCGAACGTGGAAAATTGTCTAAAGGCCACATATGCCGAGAAAAGCTGATTTTTGAAATGTCTGGCTTCTGGGAATTGTCTAGTAAGTTTCAACTGGAAATATTGGTCTCTGTGAGAACCTCTGCTGTGATCCAGCTGTCAAAGCAAGTGGAGACGAGGATAAAAGAAGCTGGAACATGGGCCAGCCACAAGATAAACACGTGATACATCTGGATTAGATAAGAGGGCTTGATCTGGATGCTCCTGTGAAGATTCTTTCTGCTTCAAGTTTTCCATTTCCCAGGTGGTCTCCTTTCTTAGATGCTTCAGCTGAGTTTACATTCACCAGCTTTGCTTAGGCAGTTATTAATATTCTGTAGGGCATGATGTCCTACAGGATATCAACAAACATGAGAGTCTGGCCCCTATTGGCAGCGGGTGCTGCAGTTTTAGGGACTGGTTAGATCTTCTAATAAGTGGTTCGTCGTTTCTTCAGGGGCCCTTACTACCCAGTGTCTGGCCCCCACCTTGTCAGGTTTGCCCTCTCGCACTTTCTCGGCTGCGACGTTTCGACCGACACCCTTTTCTAGCCTTCGCTCACTTTTTTTCCCTTTACACCGTCGTTCATCGACTCAACCACCTTCCCAGGCCCCTCATCACTCATCACACACTGCAACATCTGGACCGTCACAGTCGTCCGAGACGCCTCAGACTAAACACTTGAACAGTGGATCCAACCCACTGCGTTCTGTCACGCCCTTTCGACGCTACTACCAAGATTGTGGTCGTGTGGTTGACCTCTACCGTGAACGAAAGTGTTCACGTGACGACGCTTTGGTACAAATCGCGGATTTGGCAGTGGCATTGCGTAAAGATTACCCATCACAGCGGGGTCATATTCTTGAGACAATCCCAGGATATTACGATGAGCTCGATGAAGTTGACCGTGAGAGAGCGCAAGCAGGAAGAGGCGGGACAACGTCTAGTACCGCACAGGCTGTTCGTCAAGTGGCTAATGATCAACATGGTGGCGGAGAGGCTCGTCCTCTTGTTCCGCAGAAGCGCCCCCTTGTTCAAACAGATGACGACTATGATCAGGCGCCAATCGGGGTCGATCTCACACTCTTTCCTTCACGAGTTCGAGTGCGCCATGACCGAGACGATCATATTGCACAGACTCGTCGGATTCAGCTCAATTTCGCCAAAGACCCTAGTTATGCCCACACCCAAATCCTTTATCATCCTTGTCGGCCCTCTTTCCCTTCCAACCTTTGGAAGGATGTCATCTCCAATGGATACGTCGACCTCGACAAAGTGTTTGACTTTTACTTTTCCACAGACGGGAACGTCAACGAGACTGCTTGCGAGGTCGGAGAGTTCCGAGATGTGTCGGAGACTCACAAAGTCGAGCGACGAATCAGGACTGCGGGCGATTGGATCGTCGCTTGGTCGGAGTATCAGCAGGCAGTCACTTTTCTCTACTCCCACAGAGATTGGGAGCTCACCGCATATAACAACCATATCGGTGATACCTTTACTGCGTTCCCAACCTCACCCGACTGTGTGTTCAGGTACGACCAACGGGTGCGGAACAGAGTCGCAGAAGAACCTGGGTTACTTCTCTCTGATTTTGAGAAGTTCAACTCAGAGTACTCGCAGTTCATTGTCGCTGGGATTATTACCGATAGGATTCACGCCGCTTTGGCGGCGCCACAGCTTACCGCTGGACGTAGGAGATCTGGGCGCGATCGCGGGAACGAAGTCTGCAAACGCTTCAATATGGGGCTTTGCAACGACTCAAACAAATGTCGGTTCCAGCACGTGTGTCTCAAATGCCGGAAGGAGACTCACACGGGCGCCACCTGTGGCGAAGCATCGAAAGACGCAATGTCAAAAGGCATCGCGGAACGCAAATTCTAATTGATCATTACACCTATCATCCATCTCCACTCGGACCCATGTTGTTCACCGATCCCCCCTCACGCTAGCTTCCACGATTTTACATCTACACACACCTCTCACGAGACTCACCGCTTCCCACTGTTCCCCTTTTCCCGAGCACCTTTGCACCCCCACGATCTACGCTGGGGCGGACGCAGAGATGTTAAAGCTTTCCCCTTTGTCCCGGAATCCTATACGGCAGCTGCGGACACGAGCCGAAGCACTTGGTCTCTTCAACTCGTTCTGCTTACCACTCCCGTCTCCAGTCCTACATGGCATTCTGTACTACACGTGAATCAGCTTTATTGTCTACAAGTCAGCGCACATTCAACTTCGCTCTGTTGCGTCCTATCTGTCAGGAATTTGTAAGCAACTCGAATCCCACTCCCCCAAATCTGTGAGCTGCGCCGACGTTGTAACGTCTATCAGACTCTCAGGTGTCTATACGGCCGCGTCATCAGCCCTCTCGGCTGTGCCTGCTTCCCATTATGTTGCATTGTTTGAGGGTCCGGCTTCTCTACCTGTTTCGCTCGTGCATTTGTGAGCCGTTATAGTGAGGTATGACGAACATGTAAATTGTAAACAAGCTCGTAAGTATTTGCAAAAAGTAATTGAATTAAGTAATAGAATAATTAAATTAAGTTTATGGAGCATCGTGACCTCGACCTCGCCAGCCTCACCTCCCGCCGAACATTCCTGACACACGTGTAAATGCGCATGCAGGACACGCAGCTGCCTTGTTGTGCGCCTTTGCGCCTTTGTTTGCTTCATAGTCTAATTTGAAATATGCACAGGGGGATTGTCCTTACCCTGGATTCGTGGAACCTGAAAGTGGACAGGTGACACGCCAAAGAAGCACGGCACTACAGTATGGGTGCCCAGGGCTGCTACTGCGTTCCCAGGGCGTTTGCCGCGATCTGGAACCCCCACTGTTGACCCTTCCATGATTCCCCAGTGCCATTGCAAGCTGATTGGTCTGAAAACAAACATGTACTTCAGGTCTAAGATATCTCATTCCTTCATACCGTTCGATTCCTGCGGTGGAAGTATCGCCCGTCTGCGGAGCGTGTCCGACCGACAGCGTGGCTCCAAAACATCCGGAAAACTGATACCTAAAACCTCTATGTCCTGGACGTGGTCACACAATATCTGTGGTCAATGCCAAGTCGCCATGCCAGAAAGATTTCGAAAATATCCGGATCTCTGCAGGGGTACGAGAGTTTGTTCGTGACTTGGGTGTACGGTCATAGCACGGGGTGAGAGCTGAACCAAAAGGTAGTGATGAAATTGTTGGATGCAACTCCGAATCGGTCATACAATCATGGAGCGGTAGCTGATAGGTGGCGGCCAATAAACCTTTGTGCGGATCTATCTGAGTCGGGGACTACGTCGGTGCCAATGTGCACGAGAATGGAAGGGGTCGCTGGCACCCAGGCACCGTTACTGGCATGGAGTTCTGCAGGTGCCACGTGACCAAGATTGGTGCCAAAGGCCCAAAATTTCCATCTCGCTGACCATGGGTAGTGCCTGACTATGCTCTGGCCGTGCCAGGTTGGCACCGTTGAAGATGATAAAAAGGAGAGATACATCCTACATTGACATTAACTGGCGACCCACAAAGGACTGCACAACCTGAAAACCCCTTGGTACCACAGTAACCACACCTCTCTCAGCTACTCTCTCTCTGCGAGCCATTTGCTCGAAAACATTGGTGGAAGCTACTATCATACTACTCCCACAATGAGTGTGCCATCTCTACCTGTCTCTGCCCGTACAGCACGGGGAGGCAGAATATCCACACCGCAAGCCAGGAAAGGACGATCGCGAGAATTGTCCGGCCAAGGTCCGGCTAGGCCCGGCCTAGTGTTGTCACGCTTTAGACGATCTAGCACGAAGAAGTCGCTTTAAAAGGATATTTTTGTCACACAATATCTCCTTTTACGGTAAAAACGCTCAAGCTGCGAGGCCCTCCGGCCGTGACAACACTGGGCATGGCTGCTGCACGTTTGATCTCAACCACCACACCTTCCTCCCGCACCACCAAAATCTTATTGTTCCTCCTCTCAAATGGCCTCACAAAAACCACCAACTGGTCCTTTTTCCCCTAGCACAACCCCCAAGTACGTCTGCCCTCTCAATTCGCATCTACCTCCCTGACCGAACCCGGTTCTGTTCCCAATCGTATAGGTATTTGAATGATTTTAGTAAAGCACTCGCAAGCGAAGTTCGCATCCTCCTCCAGGAAGTCGGAAAGCTACGAGATGAGCGGCGTGCGTTACAACAGTACGACCCCAATCAATTTTTCACCGTGTTCAACACCCTTTAACCATACCACACCCTTACCCGTCCGCAGTGAGATCGCCGAGCTGATGGCCGTCAAAGCGAAGCATAGTGCAGGCGGCGAGTACTCGCCTGACTGGCGTCCTAAGGTGATCTATCCTGATCTCCAATATCCCCCATGCTAACCACGCAAATTTTGCCTTGTAGTACCTCCCCGACGAGCTGATGCCACCGCCGCCTCCGGGGCCTCCCCCTCCCCCACTCGACGAGCCCCCGATGCCAGAAGCCCCCGCCCGCCCCGCTTGGCGTACGGTTGTTAAACGCCCTGAGCCGGGTCAAGGTCGGCGGAGAGGCAAAGCTGCGGCTGCGGCTGCTCCACCTCCACCTCCACCCCCACCCGCCATCGAGGCCCCTCGTCCTGAGTTACCCTCGTGGGCACAATGGAGACGTGAGTATATGCATTTGTGCCCTCCTGTGGCGATCCGCGAGGCCCTTCGTCGCTGACCTGGACACTCCATAGCAAATCCCCACGTCCACCCTGTCGTAAAGGGTCCAGCACCCTCACAAGCCATCATGGCACCTCCTCCGCGTCAGGGTCTCTTTGGTAGGGTTTTTTTTTCGTCGTATCCGCATGTTGTTGGTGCTCAAATCTACATGCAGGTCCCGAGACGCCCCCGCCATCTTAATCGCGATGGCTTCTGAAGAATATTTAGACCGAAACAAGCTGTAGTTCTAATTTCGCGGCCCTGTTCCACTGATCGGCTTTTTTTTTCATCCTTTCGCATGTATTACCCCACCTACTTGTTACTTTCTGATCAAGGCAATCTGCTGTAATATGAATTCTTTGCAAATTCGAATTTCCCAGTTTTCCTTACCAATGTGCCGAAATAAGCACCTACGGATAGGATATGCCAACAACGACTGTAAACACACTGTAAACAAATATGGCTATATTTTTTGCATAGTACCAATCAGTGCTTTAAGTGACTCCATGATATATAAGCCGTGTACTACCGGCAAGAAAATTATTGCTATCGTGCTATGCGAGAGACCTCAATGAACTGTACAGATCTTGCTTGATTTTTTTTGAATGACATTGTGCTACATACGATGCTGCGCGCGCTTGGCTCTATACATAAAATTTCCATTAAATGAGTGTTGTTGTCGATAAGTCAAATAGGTCGGGAGCGTTGGAGGAGACGCGAACGGGTCTTGGGGACGGGGGGGTTGGGTTAAGAATAGGTCGAAAGAAAGAATCAGCTGGTAGAATCTCGAAGGTCGATCCGCACGAATAACGTCGAGAAGAGGTACTGCGATACATGCGCATCATACAGTGGCAAGTGACGAAACCCTAAAAAGAGCTTAGGGTCGCATCCACCACGCTCTAAAAAAAATCACAAGATGTAAACAACACGCACCTTCGCGAAGGCACGCAAGTGACACGCAATGCACGGCCAACGCCTCCTTCTCGTCCTCGCCGTCCTCGCGCACGACGAAGCGCACAAAGACGAGCTCACGCATATCGCCGACGACTTCGAACGGCAGACTGAGCGCTTCCTCCCAAACCGGGTTGAATCCGTTATTCTTGACCGCGCTCGTGCGATAGGATACTTGGATGCCTGACGTGCTCGCGGGCGGCGACGAGAAGAGGCCCCAATCGGGGAAATGCACCGTGACCTCGACGTAAGGATTGCACGCGGATTTATCGATGACCTCGCGGCCATTCGCGTCTTTCGGCAGCGGAAGCTGCTGAGCCGAGATCACCTGGATGCCCACACACGTTTTTTTATCAGGGGCTTGGCGACGAGGATCAAAGATATAGGGGTTACATACGGTGAT
>QLPA01000798.1:0-48859 GCA_003313945.1 Lactifluus pinguis
AGCAGAGTATGTAAAAGTTAAAGTAGAAATGAGAAAAATATGTATTGAAGGGTAGCTTATCATCTACTGTTTAAGGTTTTAAGTGGAATCCTTTATACTGTATGAAGCAAGAGGGTGTTGGGATGGGAAAAACAGACCTGAGGTTGGAACTTGTTATAAGGGGAGATAGGAGGCCCCCCCCCTTCCTTCCAAATGTGGTATATAGGTCTCATGGCTCCTGAGTGGCATGAGGATGTGGTGTGAGCTTGGGTGTGAGACTTGCAGTATTCACATCAAAGTGGGTGATAAGTTGATAACTAGTGATTGACAGGGGTAACTGTGGGGTATCCCCAAAGGTACCCGTACCCATACCCCAGAAAAACCCTGGGGTACAGGTTTCCTGCAGGTTTGGCTGCAGGTCAGGAAAAACAAAATTACACAGGCACAGATTCAAACCCTCAACCTGTGCACACAGTAACTAAGGCAATTCAGCAGTTTACCATTACACCATTAAGGCTGGAACTGCTGGCACTCTTATGGCTTACTTCAATAGCTGCTTGTCTCAGTCTTTTTGTTCATTGCTTTATTACTTGCATCACTTCCCTCTGTCGCCTCCTGTCACCTCTCTGTCACCTGCCTGTTACGATTTTTTTTGTTTGCCTGCAACTCTTTCTCACGTTGTCACTCAGGCTCTTCACCTGTTGTAATATCGATTACGACGTCAGGGGGACCGCTGCCGAAGCTGAAAACGAACACCTCGATGCGAACGACGAGGAAGATGCTTCGAGTGTCTAGAAACATGGTCTGGACGTGTTTTACCTCGATTTTGTTTCGCGTCTTTGTTTTATTCGATTGATCTCATCATTGCCTTGTTATTAATGATTCTATCTTTATTTCGCAGTCTCGAAGCGTCGAGAACGACACAGAAAAAGGGTTTTCACATATACTGTGATTTACCCTATTTCCTTTTTCAGTTACAACAAGCGCAACTTTGTGCGATGACCTTTGTGGTCATTTGTCTCAGTCTTGTCTCGTTTTCTGATTGTTTACTGGATTGCTTACTTTTCAAAAGATCATAAGATCATGTTCTTGTTTCTATCTTTTAAAATAGTGTAAAAACAAATTATCGATATGTATAAAATATGGCCATAAGTTGGCCCTTTGAATGTAACGATTTTTCCCGTTCCGCGCCCCGCTTTCCGTCCTCGTAAAAATCACCTAAGCCCCCATAACCACATCAGGTTATGGGCCCTGCTGCTGCTCATCTCTAAACACAATCATCTACTCATCTTGTTATCAAACTGGAGACAGTCATGAGCGAAGACAACAAGCTTACCATCATCAAACTAAACGAGGACAGGTCGAATTGGGTGGCATATCGCGATTGCATGGTGTGGTCGATCGACTCCCGAAGATGGTGAGACCATCTTACCCATGGCTCCATTACATCGCCATATGTTACGGCTGGCGTCGTTGGTGGTCTTGATCCCAATACGCATTGGGAATATGATGAAGCCGGGGTCAAACAATTGATTGCTTCATCGGTACCTGACACTGTGTTCAACGATATCAAAGGCTTCACAAAAGCAAAGGAAGTTTGGAACGAACTAAAGAAGTTGTTTGAAGCATGTACCAAGGCACTGCTCACGCAGTTGAGCAGACAAATTCACAGCTCACGCTGTGATGAGGATGAAGATGTACGTGTTCATTTCAATAAAATGGCTAACTTGCGTTCGCAGTTGGCGTTGATGGGAAAGTCGATCACAGACGAGGAATACACCTCAATCTTGATGGGATCGCTTCCTGATTCGTACGACGCCATTATGGGATCGATCTCGGCTGCATCGGACGTCAGCGAGAAAGATGTTACAGCCGCAACAGTGATACGAGTGGCAAAAGATGAATACAATTGCCACATCATCAAAAAGGGAAACGTCCCTACTGACGAATCATTTGTGGCTGGAACCCAAAAGCAAAATACAAAGCGCAAGAAACGTGATATCAAGTGTTTTAATTGCAAAAAACGCGGCCATGTAAAAGCCGATTGTTGGGCGAAAGGTGGTGGCAAAGAAGGTCAAGGACCCAAAAATCGTGAAATGAAAGCCAGAGCAGCATCAGCAGAAGCCCAACAAGAAGAAGTTGAAGCTTGGATGCTGGCACAAGAAATTGAATCGACCGCTGATCTGAGCGAAGAAATGGAGGGGGCGTGGGCTGTAATTGAAGAAGACGAAGTCAAGATATCAGCTATGGTATCAGAACCACGAACCTCAAGTGAAATCGAGCTCTATGATTCAGGAGCATCAAGACATATGTCCCCCCACAGAGACAAGTTTATTTCCTATCATCCAATCGAACTGCGCGCTATAAAGACCACTGATAAGCGATTGTTTTATGCCATAGGAGCTGGGGACTTGAAAATCGACGTACCAAACGGAGCAGCGATGTCAAGCGTGCTACTGAAAGACGCCCTACACGCACCAGACGTCGGAGTCACCATTGTGTCTGTTAGCCAGATTACCCAAGCTGGGAAAACGGTATCATTCACTGGTGACTTCTGTGAAATAAAAAATCAGAAAGGAGACGTCATTGGATGCATCCCAAAGAATTCAAGAGGGTTGTATAGGGTGCAGCATGATGAGACGCATGCTGCGGAAGTCGTCGAAAAAGTGAGTCTTCCCACGCTCCATCGAAGGCTTGGTCATACTTCAGTTGATGCCATCCGTTCGCTCCTCCGTCACCATGCCATTGAGGGTGTGGAATTAATCGAAGATTCTTCACCATTTTGTTGCGATTCGTGTGAGCATGCAAAAAATGCTCGCAAACCCATCAAGAGCGAACGGACCAGCGGTCAAGCAAGCGCATTTGGTGTTACAAATTTGCTACCTGAACCCCAGATAAACTCAGATAACCCAAGAAAAGCAAGACATTCCCACAATACCAGCCTGACCGGCCCGACCATACTCTAGATGAGTAAAAGACACTTACTATACAAAGATTACGTGATATGATGATGTAATCATGATGACATACAGATATGACACATTAGTCATTACTATGACTAATAGGTATGGTCATCATGATTACAATACTGCTTACTATTCCCCATTACGATACTGCTTACTACTCCCCTTTGACTCACCATTGACACATCACGATTACTATATGACTTACAATATATTCATTATCAGTGTGACATACATGTCACACTGTCACTTCCCTAGATGTATATAAGACTGGGCAGTTGAGCATGTAACACCCCAGTCTTGACTTCTGTATTGTTGTCTAATCCTAGACCACTACTGTCAATCAAAGACACTGTCACTCCCCCATAGTCTGCCCCTCCCTCAGTGGCCTCACTTGGCTTAACCCTGGAGACAGACTCCCCTCTCATCTCTTCACCTTCCTCTCTAACTGTGGGTTAAGAGAGTTGGTCATAAGTCCATACAGAGAGAGGGACTACGGCTCATTGACTATACCGAGAGTGCATCTGTCAGTGTGACACCCTCCTCTTGTGTTCTAGCCAATCAGAGTTTAGTTACTCAATCAGTTGGCTAACTAAGCCTCGTGACCTCAGCTTAGTCAGCATATTATATAATCAACCACGTGACCTCAGTATATAGGTCTCAATGAGTCTACATGGACAAAACCAGACGTGACACTGGGCAGTCTCTACTTGGGTTCAAGGGTACCTAAATAGACGGCTGCTTACTGGTCCCTAGGAACTGTTACATTCGGTGAGGAAATCCATTCTGATCTCTGGGGACCATCAAGAACCACCACCCTTGGAGGATATCTATATTATGTGACCTTTACAGATGATTTTACTCGATACACCAAAATCGAACTACTCAAAAGAAAGAGCGACACTCTCGCGGCCTACAAGATGTTCACGGCCTGGGTGCAGACGCAGCATGGTACCAAAATCAAACGATTACGATCGGACTGGGGAGGTGAGTATACAGGGAATCAGTTCACAAAATTCCTGCAAGAACAAGGAACTGAACGAAGGCTCACCACCCACGACACTCCACTGATGAAACACAGCGCTTGAGGTTAGATAAGATAACGCTAGATCAGTAGCGTTCAGTTCGAGGTTCACGAGACTATATTAAATAAGTGAGATGTACCTAGATCAGTAGCGCTAGATAATACAACACGTCAATCCCAGAATGGTATGTAAGATGATGTAAGCAATACTCACTTCAGTTCAGGGTTCATGAGACTGAAGTGTAAGGTAGTAAATACGAGTCTTTAAGTATCTAAAACGAGTGTGCATTGGCCTAAAGCCTCATACAATAAATCTACAATGAACATAATGAATTAATTGTAATTTAAGCGATAATGGAGAGTGTGCACAATGCAAAGGAATGTATTTAATCAATTATCTACCAGTATCTACATTGTACGCTTGGACTGGTTAGATCTGGTCTGTGACACTGTCCATACTGCCTGGGAATGTTCCCGCGGTACCGGCCCGTCTCAACATCCACAACATAATGGAGTTGCAGAGGTGTTGAATAGGAGACTCATGGAAAGGGTATGTGCTATGCTTCACCAGTCAGGTCTCCCCGAAAATCTTTGAGGAGAAGCACTTCACCATGCTGTCTGGCTGAAAAATAGGAGCTCAACTCGCGTGCTTGGTAATATCACCCCATTGGAGTGCCTTACAGGCATTAAGCTGAACATATCAGGCGTGCCCGAATGGGGGCAGCCTGTATGGGTCCATATCTTCAAGGGGTTGAAATTACAAGCACGAGGAGTCAAAGCACGGTGGGTGGGTTACAATAAAGAGTCTCCTCACGCCCACAGAATATATTGGCCAGAAAAAAGCAAGACTTCAGTCGAACGTGATGTAAAATTCATAACTGACACCATCACCGTGTACGCACCTACGCAAATCCAGCCCGGACAAGCCGTGACCGCCACTCCTCAAATTGTACAGGCGACGCCCGCTCCTCCTCCTCCTCTCAAATCACTTCTGCCTCATCAAATTCCACTGCCGCCACCGACGCCTGAAGAACAAGACGAAGAAGAAGACCAACTGCTGTCGACACCTTCATCGCCATTGACACCATTATCATGCGTTACCCCATTGGGGCGATCGATTACGCCCCCTGCTGCGCCTCGAAAAGGCAAGGAGAAGATATTGGCGATATCGGCACCACCTCAACCTACACATAAATCGACACGCGAACCAAAACCCTCAGAGTATGTCAAGCGGCTGATGGCTGGAGAAGGCACCACTGGGGGCAGCAGTAACATCTCATCTATGATTAAATGGATGCATCCTAACATACAAGAGGCATATGAGAAATATGTCTCATCTCCAGATCGATTTTACGATTCAACATAAGAAGATGACCCCAGTGCTTCAGCCGTTGAGTTCGCATATGGTGCTGAACTCGAATCTGCCGCCGCCACTGCCGTTTTTGAAACCGAGGGCAATCCGAAGACACTATGCGAAGCGCAATTGTGACCCGATTGGCCTCTTTGGAAGGAGGCGATGGATCACGAAATCACAACTCTCAAACACGCGGGAACATGGGAGACAGTCCTGCGACCCCAAGGAAAGAACATTGTCAGCTCAAAATGGGTCTACCATATCAAAAAGAAGGCCGACGGTACCATCGAGAAGTACAAGGCACGCCTCGTTGCACGAGGATTCACGCAAGTTTACGGAGTTGATTATTACGACACTTACTCCCCATTGCGAAACTTGGAAGTATTCGCACGATTTTAGCGTTCGCGGCACGCTACGACTGGGATATCGAAACTTTTGATTTTATCGGCGTGTATCTTAACGGAGAACTCGAAGCCGATGAAGATATCTATATGCAATTGCCGCCCGGTTACAAAGAACAAGCAGACTAAGTCAAACACCTCAAGAAATCTCTTTACAGTCTTAAACAGGCTGGACGTCAATGGTACGATACCTTAGCGTCTGCCCTCACTGATATCGGTTTTCGCGTTAGCAAAGCCGATCCAGGTGTATTCTATTTACGCACGCAGTATGATACTCTCATACTTGCAGTGCACGTTGACGATTGCGTGTTGACAGGCAGCTCGTCAAAGCTCATCACCGATTACAAAATCAAGATCAATGCGCAATACTCGTTGACCGACTTGGGGCCAATTCACTGGCTTCTTGGCATCAAGATCGTTCGGGATCGTTTCGCGCACACAATATCACTCTTGCAAAAAGCTTATCTTGACACCATCATTGTGCGATTTAATCTCAGCGACGCAAAAGCTCAACGAACGCCGATGATCCCGAACGCAATTTATTTGAAAGAAGACAACCTTATCGATATGACGGCAATGAGCAACGTGCCTTATCGGGAGGCAATCGGCAGTCTTATGTATGCTGCCGTAGCCACTCGACCTAACATTGCATTTGCAGTGTTGATACTGTCACAATTTTTGGAACACCCTAGCCAACTTCATTGGCAAGCCGTAAAGCGAATTTTTTGCTATCTAATTGGCTCAAAAGATTCACAGTTGACTTATGGCAGAGAGTTACAAAATCTGACCAGATTCACAGACGCAGATGGAGCTACACAGCCTCATCAACACGCGATATCGGGCTACGCTTTTTTGATTGATGGCGGTGTCGTTTCCTGGCGTTCTCGAAAGCAAGAGCTTATCACTTTATCAACTGCCAAGGCCGAATATGTCGCCGCAACACACACAGCCAAAGAAGCAATTTGGTTGCGCCATTTTATCAGCGAAATCATTCTGAGCGCGCTTACACCAACCACTTTATATTGCGACAATCAAGCCGCGATCAAGCTGATCGTCGACGATAACTACCACACGCGCACCAAACACATTGATATTAGATACCACTTCATTCGTGAAGTAGTATCTTTGGGCAGTATTAATGTTGTCTACTGTCCTACTGAAGATATGACTGCAGATATCTTCACAAAAGCTCTACCTTATTGGAAGGTCAAAAATCACTGCCTCGGACTAGGTCTCCATCGTGCTCCTGTCGCGCTTGAGGGGGACTGTTGTAATATTGATTACAACGTCAGGGGGACTGCCACCGAAGCCGAAAATGAACGCCTTGACGCGAACGACGAGGAAGACGCTTCGAGCATCTAGAAACATGGTCTGGACGTGTTTTACCTTGATTTTGTTTCGCATCTTTGTTTTATTCGATTGATCTCATCATTAGGGGGTTTCACAGTAGCCATTATTTTGCTCATTAATTTGGCCATTCTCATGATTCCCATCAGTTTTCCTTACTTTTTGCTTCTGTTCTTATCAATGGTGGCAATAAAGGGATGAGAACAGAAAAAAAAAGTAAGGATAGCTGGTGGGAATCATGAGAATGGCCAAATTAATGAGCAAAATAATGGCTACTGTGAATGACCCTATTGCCTTGTTATTAATGATTCTATCTTTATTTCGCAGTCTCGAAGTGTCGAGAACGATGCAGAAAAAGGGTTTTCATGTATACTGTGATTTACCCTATTTCCTTTTTCGGTTACAACAAGCGCAACTTTGTGCGATGACCTTTGTGGTCATTTGTCTCAGTCTTGTCTCGTTTTCTGATTGTTTACTGGATTGCTTACTTTTCAAAAGATCATAAGATCATGTTCTTGTTTCTATCTTTTAAAATAGTGTAAAAACAAATTATTAATATGTATAAAATATGGCCATAAGTTGGCCCTTTGAATGTAACGATTTTTCCCATTCCGCACCCCACTTTCCGTCCTCGTAAAAATCACCTAAGCCCCCATAACCACATCATCACCATTAACAGCATTGATTTTCTGGTATTTTTTATCTGGTGGTTTTTGGGCACATTGTCATTTGGAGTGCCACTCCTCTGCTGTTCCTGTTCCTGCTCCTCCTGCTCCTGCTCCTACTCCTCCTCTGCCTCTGCCACTTGATATGATCACATCAGAGAGGTATTGGGATGCCTATGTTGATCATCTCATTTGATTATCTTATCCTGTTTCCAATTGACTATTAGTTTCACTTAAGTCTCATATTAATGTTACCTTAGCTACTGATTAGAGTAGGCTAGGATGTGAGGCACATTCTCGGTGCTCACATGGATACCTTACTATTATCTCAGTTCCTTAATATCCCTTCACTATGACTACTGCTATATATACCCTACCTACAGTAGCTAGCTCCCTCAGTTCTGTGTAAGCTAGTGCATGAGAGTCTGAGGTGAGGATTGTTGTTACATTTGTGCCTAGCATGTACTTGCTGTGGACAGCCCTATTGGCATTGCCCTTTGACAGGTAAATACATATAGTTCTGTGCAAGCTAGTGCACAAGAGTCTGAGCCCTATTGGCATTGTCCTTTGACAGGACAATCCTTGTGCATGCCTGTACCTATTGTTACAGCCTGAAGGGTGCTTCCCATCAGGTGTTGCTAGGTATGTTGCCTCCACTCTTCCACCCCACTGATTTTTGACTTTTGTGTAGTTTGCTTCTTCAGATTCCATTTCCTGGGTTCCCCTTTGTTCCCCTTCATTCCCTTCGATGAGGGATGGCCTTGCATCAACATCCTTGGTGTCAGGATCATGCTGGTGTTGCCGTTGCAACTGCCTGAGCACCTGACGCCTGAGTCATAGCTACCACTTTTATCACAATACCTAGGGCAAATGCACATTTGCAATGTGTATAATACCACAACCTTTAATGACAACATTGTTATTATACATAGGGCCATTAGGGTGTTTCACAGTAGCCATTATTTTGCTCATTAATTTGGCCATTCTTATGATTCCCATCAGTTTTCCTTACTTTTTTCTTCTGTTCTTATCAATGGTGGCAATGAAGGGATGAGAATAGAAGAAAAAAGTAAGGATAGCTGATGGGAATTATAAGAATGGCCAAATTAATGAGCAAAATAATGGCTACTATGAACGACCCTATTGTAATAAGATTGTGAATGGCCGTAATGGCATTGTGATTGGGCGTAATGGCATTGTGAATGGTTGTAATAAGATTGTAAATGGCTGTAATGGCATTGTGAATGATTGTAATAAAATTCTAAATGAATTCTAAATAATTGTAATAAAATTTATATATGAATTCTAGATGACTATGATGTGAAAACATTCTAGGATAATTATCTATTTATGGCTATTAGAAATAAGAAATCAGTCCTCTACTTCAAATAGATCAATGTCTATGTTATGATTTTCTTCACTACATTCTCCATTCTCATCCCCACCATCATCAATTTCTTCAGCACCCTCATTATCATCAACTTCACCATCACTATCAGTAGGAGTCTCATCAGATATGTCAGCTGTAGTTGGCATAGAAGAATAGTGATAACATGCTTCCCAGTTAGGAGGAGCAGCACCATTATCCTTCAATATGGGCAGCCAAGAAGTTACACAGCTCTGAGCAAGGCACTCACAGAGGTGTGCCTGCTTCTCTGCATATGCTGTAACACCATGAATGACACAACAATCTCCATCAGTGCAACAGTAAGCCTGACTTTGCTACCATTGAGCCTTCCACTCATAGAATGCTACTACTCGATGCATTTCTTCATGTATAAGTAATACCTCCTCCTCCCAGCGTTGTTTCCTTGCTTGAACTTTCACCCACTTGACTTGGAGACTATCATCAAGAACTTGTTCTGAATCCCCCATATCAGGGGCTAAATGAATGCGAGGGACCAGCCATATCCATGAGGGCTCAAAAGAGCTGTTTCCTGACCCATTATCACCCTTTCCAGGCCCACAAATATCATCATCCTTGAGGTCCTTCAGATGGGATTGCCAACTTCCATTTGGATCAAGAACAAGAAGAGCACTGTGTGCTGTACGGTACCACCCAGTGCATCATTGAGTATGGAGGTTGAATCGGTTATATAAAGTCCGCATACATGTGCAGGCCCTGTTTCCAGTGCCATCAACATTGAGCCTTTTGAATTGCCATAGTCCTGAAATAATCTGGCGTTGGCGTCAAATTTCTGCCAAAGCATCATCAGCTTGAGCAATACAAAGTCAACACTCCTTTTCCAGCACAGTAGTGAGCTTAGGTAACTGCCAAAGGTGTTGTGGAAGGGATGAGGGTAGGTATAGAGGCATAAATTCAGCAGGTTCTACAGGTAGCGACTTAGTAGCATTCAGGAGAGCCGACTGCACAACAAGGGGAGCAACACAAGGGGTATATGCAAGTTGTGCCTAATGCCACCATAGAATTTGAAAGCATAGTAACATGTGCTTTTCTTTGAGATCTGCCAACTGCTTGCTTGTCTGCATTCCTTTCATCTTCAAGACCTCAAGCTGAAGGTGATGTCTAAGGATTCAGGTCAGCCCCATTAAGAAAAACCAATTATATAGGGCATACTGTTGTTCTTCAAGATCAAGCACCATCATAAGGAACATGGTTAGGGTGACCTTGTGAGGAGAGATACACCTTCAAGCTGCCTCTTCCTTGGTGAGGTCAAGTTGAACATCTTGAAGTGTCATAGCTAAAGGTGAATGTCAACAACGCTGGAGGGATATAAGGGGACAATACAATGCACACAAGGCCAGTTCTATGTACAGGTTAGGCTTCGATCTGTTGTTCTTCCATGCCAGGACCATCGCCTCTCATTTTTGTATTGTTTGCAGCGAAAACATTGATGAGAACTGCTGGAATATCAAGCGATGCTTGTCTTACATCGTATAAGCCTCTTTAAGCTGCTTAAGAAACAATGAGCCTAATGTTTCGCTTAGTAGACATTTGGTCCCAATAACAAAGACAACGCACAAAATCCAACAATCTTCCAGAAATTCCAACCACACCACTTGTTATAGTCATTCCGTCACTGTGCCTCCTTCATCAACTCTTTCATTTTGTCTACCTACATTCTTGTGTCCGGACTGAGTATTGTACGATTACATAAGCCATGTGACTCTCTCTGAGTCACGCAAGGACTCGACTCATAGTGACTCGTTATGACTGATCACTATGAGTCACAGTGACTCCCTCTGCTACAATTCATGCTGACTCCTTCTGACTATGTAGCTCATATATATAAGGACCCCACTTGAGTCCTAGGCAGACCAGCTTGGACTTAAGTCTTCAATATGAGCTTACTCCTGTTTCCTGCCTCAGTCCAGATCCCTGAAGACTCCTGTTCCTTTCTCATGTATTTAGTGATGCTGCAAGTCACTGCTGATCCTAAGTCAACTGCATGTGTGACTTAGTCCCTCTGAACCTGACACCTTACTGAGCGCACTGCTCACTAAGGCCTACCTAAACCTGACATCCCATTTTGGGACATAGAAACTGCTCATTCCTAACACCACTGGTCATTAAGAGTCTTGTGGTGTGCACTTGGACCCATTTCATGGATGCTAGTCCCCAGTGCATTTGTTTGGGCCCAAGTGGTCTCCACCTCCTTCCCACAGGTCTGGCCAACGCCATCCATATAGCTGAGACAAAAAGACTTGCAGTTCTCGCCATGCCCATTGATGTGCCAACTTGGGATTCCAACCTCGACAACGGTGGCTGGGTCAAGTTTCAGGTCATCTGCCAGCTCTTCCATGTGACGCTGGAAGTTCTTGCACCACTGGCAACCAACATCATATGTTATGACAACCTGTGGGAGCTTCACACCTGCCAGTGCAGAGAGAATGATGTAATCTATGTTGCAGTACCTGATGTTGCCCTGTTTTGCCCCATTTTGTTTGGTAACAAAGGAAATGAAACTGAACATACCATTCACCCTTCTGTAGATTGCTGACTCCATTCTTTCGAATCAGGCAGTGCCTTGGGCAAATGCAAAGACCTACGCCCATTACACTATATTCAGGTGTGCACCTAACCATAGCTCGAACAAGCGCATCGTGTTCTGATTGACAAGTGTTAATCTATTTTCTCATGATGAATCAATCATCAAAGAGTTGTGATTAACAAACAAACACAAACCTTGGGCTGATCCATATATTGCGTGATGTGTTCCTGGTAATGACCTTCTTCGACGAATGATGCCCACCCTAGTGCTAGCTCTGGGTCATGAATACTGTGGTCCTTTCCCTTTAGCTTGAAGTTTATGTTGACAGTGAGGAATAGAGTATATAGGAATCTATAGAGTAAATTGAGTGCCAACCCACAACAGAAAGATTTTTAGTCAAATGTATGATAACACTTCAGCCAAATCTCATCCTTCCAGCAGATTTTGACCAGGATAAGGACAAGCAGGACATTCGATGGCCAATTCTCCTTGGGAAGTAGCACTGGCACCTGCTGGATCTTGCCTACAACCTGCACACTTTAGCATCAGAAGGTTTCGCCAAATGCGAAACACACGGTGGAACTCTGGATACCAGTACTGTAACAAGCTATTTAGTGCAATGTTACTTTAAGGCTTGGCAAAAAGCTTACAACTGTCTTGTTAAGCTCAAGATTGTTGGTCTTGTAAAGGACTGTATGGTAGAAGTCGTACAAGGGTGTTTTCCCTTGTAAAGTGAGCTTGTGGAATGTGTTGAGGCAGTTGAAAGTGAAAGCTGTCTTCAGCTGATTAAACATGGCAGGGAACCAGTGGGCATGTAAAAGTTGGGTCTGTTGATGGATGAACCCATTCGTCCAACAGTTGCAAAAATCCACAGAGATATAATGGACTCCAGATGTGTCGAAGATGCAGAAGTTTTCAGGGCCAGCAGATGGAAGCAGACATGGAGCTCTGCCATGCCCAAGTTGGACACGAAGACTCAGACTTTGAAGGGTAACCACAGCAAAAAATCAGCCATTCCACATCTACAATAAACCTTTGAATGTGGCAGATTAAAATGAAAGGAACTGAAGATGCACCTTGATATGATGAAGAGGGTGGTCCTGATGAGCATTCACCATGCAATCACGGCAGTGCAAGAGATTCCCACTGACACAGTCCTTGCACTTATACACACCACAGTCCTTTCTGCAGGATATACAATATTCTTGGTCCAAAGAGTCATCAAGACCATCATGCCACAGCAACTTGTCCAGGCAGCTTTGTCAAAAGATAAGCCATTCCTGTAGTTTTGTCTGGTTGTTCTTAGAGTTAAATCAGATCTATCAGAGCAAGAACACATACTGAAGTTGTATTCTGCCATTTTCTCTTTGGTTTTGGTGGTTTCAATGGAACAACTGTCTGAGCCTGGTTGACATTCAGTTGTGTGGATGGGTCTGGAATGACTTTGTCTGGTAGCTCCTTGTTGATCAAAAGGCTGGATAGGGTATCAGAATCAGGTAGCAAGCTCCAACTCTCGGTCAGGTAGCCCCATCGACCATGAGCATTTGTTTGGATGGTGGTAAGTCATGAACTGCAGTTTACTGCTGGACCTGAAGATTCCTGTGCCACACGAAAGGCTAAAGTGAAGGTGCGTCTTTGTTTATTCACAGACTGGGAAGCTAGTGGAATGGGGTCAGAGTTGTCATTGATGCTCCTCTTCTTGCTCATCGAGTGAGTAAGGAACAAGTTAGTCAGTAACAGCTTAACAGCCGCAGCAAAGCCAAAACTCAGTCCACATGAACTTTTGATGGTTACAGTTGTCCACCTGGAATTATTGCCTGCACAAACCTAGGAGGCAAGGTAATACATGTATCAAAAACATTGGCATGCTAGGGGGGTATGAACACCCATTAGGTGTTCTTGGACTCGGAATGAGTGACATGTTCTGTAATAGTACTTGGTTCCACCTTGTGGAAAGGACTTTGATCAAGTCATGTGTTATGTACTGAATATGTATGTCAAGGATCCCATGGCCCCAATTTAGATCTATCCATGCAATCTTTGAATGAATATAAATTTATTCTCCTACCTATGTATTTTGTTCAGAACCTGAGTGTGGCCAGTAGTAACCACAACACTTTCTTTAAGTTGGCAGGTCCAAGTTTGTATGTAGTAAGGTAGGCGTCACCAGCTTTAAGCACCATTTATGTAAGCTTTCTAGGGTTAGAAATGCCATCCTCAAGAATGCCTATCTCCTCAACAACACCTCATTTAAACTACATTCTGAGTCCTGAGAATAATAGTATAGTTATATGGCTTTATACCCCAGGAAGAAATTTTTAAAAACATATTGATTTGAGTGATTTATCATAGAATTATGCTTTTTAGTTGCAAATGGTTTATTTTCATTAACTGATCTAATTTATGCAATATTCAAAAATAATCACGAAACATTTGGCAGTCCAAAAGTCATGTGCCATGCTTACTAATGCGAAGGGTTGCCGCTACGAAATGAACCAAAATACCCCCTAAATGGCCCTCACTGGCCGTGCGTACCGTTCTCAAATCAAAAATCTAAAGAAGAGACACTTACAATTGGCCCAGGAGCAGAAGGAAAGGGAACAGGGTATGGTGCACACCACATCTTAACCCAGCTCACTTATTGATGCAATAGGAAACAATTGTCAGATCATGACGCTGCAGACCTCTTCCCAATTATGGAACCTGATCTAATTGCAGCCGAAACAGATATGGGAGACACCTCAAGTGAATCTTCTGTTGAGGTTGTTGAGCAGACAGCGCTGGAGCATTTCAGTACCACCCTTCAGCAAGCCCAGCAGCTTGCAGTGGAAGCCAAAAAATGTCAGCGCGCATCATGAAAACGGGCAATGAATTATACCGGGAACTCAAAATGGACAGATTATCGTCAAAAGAAGGCCTGGAAGGACCTTGCATCCAAAGGGTTTCTGTCCCTGCAAGAGTTCATGAAGCTGAGGAATCAGGACAATTCTGGTTGGCCAATGGAGCCCTGTTCCGCAAGTGCAATGGGGCCAGCAAGACTCAAAAGCACACAAGTTGCCAACATTCCTATGAATGTGACATCCCTTGGTGATTCCAAAAACGCGGCCGCATCCCACATTACCGCAACAGCACCCCGAGTCCCGCTGGTTTCCAGAGAGGGGGGGGCTTTACATAGCCCCAGAGTCACAGCACACATCCCGGTCAGTCCCCAAGAGATCACAGAACAAGAGGAGGAGGGGGATTCACAGAGCCCCGCAGCCACACTGTACATCGCACCAAGTCCCTGAGCGCTCGCCAGAAAAGAGGACTGGGGGTATTCGAATGGCCTCACAGCAATGCCACAGATCCTGAACAGCTCCCTGATTGCCGAACAAGAAGATGTGGGGGATGCACAGAGCTCTGTGCATGTGCGACGAGGCCTCCAAAGCACCCATGCTGTTGCCGAAGGAGAGAGGGGGGGGTCTCGACATAGCCCCGCATATGCGCGGCAAGCGTTTTCTGGTGTCCAAACTGTTGCCGAAGAAGAGGAGGGGGGCACTACAGAAGGGGAGGCACAGACCGACGAAGAAAATGACAAGGGGACAGACACACCAGAACTGCCCGCACCCGAAACCCCACAAACGGTCATCCAGAAACTGCTGGATGACCTTCGCCGCGGCCTCATTCCCAATGATCTGACACTTCCAACAGCTGCGGACAATGCATTGAACCTCATTCGCGATCGGGCAACGCTGGTTACTGCCCAAAGTCAGCTGAATGCCGCACTCAAAGAAACAAAAACTGACCTTGTGTTGCGAGGCCGTGTCATGGCCATGCTGGGACTCTTCAACATATTCTTGAATGACCAGCTCACTTATACATAGAAGCAAGCCTCTGTGGTCGTTGCAGCATCTGAGGGACATGGGATAAGTCGCATGCGCAAAATTCGAGCATGGGCTCTCACCTTTATCTGAACCAGGGGGTTGCCGCATTACGAAAATCTTGGTTCACCATTGTCCATCCTGGGTGATGAAGACGTTGCCCAATTGGTTCAACTTGAGGTTCTGGATGTGGCCAAAGGGGGGGGAATCAAGGCGGCCGATGTCATAGACATCATCGCAGGTGCACCAGTACAAGAGAAGTTGAGAGCGATCGGGATTTGCAAACAATCGATTTCTGAGAGTACAGCCTGCAGGTGGCTTAAGAAGTTAGGGTGGCAATATGGCAGGCATTCCAATGGAATGTATGTTGATGGCCATGAGCGGGCAGACATCGTTGAATATCGACACGCATTTGTCGAACGTTGGGGGGAATATGAGCGCCGTTTCCATATTGATGATGCCGATAAGCCCCTTCCTCTTCCAATCGAACCGCCGCTCTCATCCTCCCAACCTGCTCGCCTTATTCTCGTCACACACGACGAGTCCATATTCTTTCAAAACGATACAAGACAGAATCGTTGGGGGCATGGCAGTACAAATGGGACCCCGAGACCCAAGGGTGATGGGCAATCTCTCATGGTCTCTGACTTCTTAACCATGGAGTGGGCCCCCTTCGTGATAAAGCAAGGTGTGTCATTATTTCTCTCTTCTAGCATCATACTGACTTGGCTTGATAGTGAGGCTCGTGTCATTTTCAGACCAGGCAAACAGCGTGATGGGTGGTTCAACTTGGACCACCTCCTCAAACAGGTTGATCGCGCCATCGAGATCTTCGATCGCATCACAAATGGACAGGCTCAGGGCCTGTTCATGTTTGACAATGCACCTTCTCATCAGAAGCGTGCACTAGATGCAATAACTGCTCGCTCTATGGTCAAAGGTATGCCCCTCTCCTCTAGTTGCCATGTGAACGACTCATCATTTTTCTAGGTGCTAAATACGGCTGGACCCATTCTCCGAATGGACCATGGATGCACCCCAGTGTGTTGCCCAATGGTGACACACAGCCATTTTATTTTCCCAATGACCACCCCACCATGCCAGGGTGGTTCAAAGGAATGGAGATTATCATCCAAGAGCGTGGGCTTTGGCCAGAAGGGCCCGAGGGACTCCATGCACAGTGCTCAGGGTTCAATTGCCCCCCGAGACGCACTGACTGCTGTTGTCGGCGTCTTCTTTTCACACAGCCAGACTTTGTTGCACAGAAGTCCCTCCTGGAGGAATTTGTTGAGTCTCGTGGGCACATCTGTGACTTTTACCCCAAATATCACTGCGAGCTCAACTTTATTGAGCAATTTTGGGGTGCAGCTAAATTACGATTTCGAAAGGCAAGCCACGCGGCAACCATTAAAGAGATGGAGTGCCTGGTCCTTCATTGTCTTGACAATGTTCCTTTGGAGCAGATCCAACGGTAAGTCCTTACAATTTAACTTTCCCTCTCTCACTATTGCATGCTTTTTTAGATTCGCAAATCGTTCAGCTCGTTTCATTGCCGCATATCAAGAGGGCTTGTCGGGTTCACAAGCGGCCTGGATGAACAAGCAATATCACGGGCATCGAACACTGCCACCTGAAATGGTGGCAGTGGTGAAGGATAGCATTTAGACACTCTATAAATGTATATACATGGTATAATATAAACAAAAGTGACGTTGCACACATTCCTAAATTTCCAGACACAGAATCCCTCGAAATTTGGCACAGGTCATGTGACCTACCCCTAGGGTTAGAGGCTTACCTAAACGGTGCTTAAAGCTGGTGATGCCTACCTTATGTGTTACTGGCATGTCTGACGCATCAAGGATCTTCACAGTGTGGCACACACTCAGTCTACTTCCTTATCCTTAGTGTTAGAGATTCAGAAATGATTCATATATTTGATTCTTTGCTTGCATACTTAATCACTGATCTGTAGGAATTTGTGTCTGGTGACGTCATGTGATACTTAAGTCTAAGTCCTAATACTTTTGAATTCCTTTGCAATCATAAGTGAATTTGAGTGACCAATCTCAGGCTGCCATGTGCCACACCATCTCAAAGACACCAAGCTCGTTGCTTGTCATAGGGATTATTGTGCCATGGTCATTAGGAAAACCCTACATGGTAAATTTTACTAATTTAGTACTAAATTTTACCAATGAATCTCATTTATGCTTCAAATGGCTTCAAAAGCATAAATTAACATATGAACCAGATGGACAGAAATATCCATAACTGAATGAGCAATGCCCAGGCCAATGGTTAATTTGGTATTATTCCACTAAATAGTCTAAATTAACCACAATTTTTGTCAAAATAACAAGTTTCAGCTATGGTGCCGTTCCCCTAGACACCGCTACTTTTGTGCAGGCGCAAAATTGGCTGGGAAAATTTATTATGTAACCTTAACCTAAATTTTGGGTGCTAGCTACTGCTATGTCCCCAGGTGGAAAATTTAAGCAAGTTTTTAAGCAGATTTCTACCTGTATGGTGCTCTACACAAAGAATTGCTACTCTTTCATATGCAAAAGAGTGGCTGCTGCTTGGGCCAGATCAGGATGAGCTGCTAGTGTGGAGATTGTGAGTTATTACCTGTAGCTGTTGTGCATGCCATGGACTGACATGCCAAATGTTGTGTACCTATGCGCGAAATCTCCATCTTGATTTTTTTTTACTCCCTCAATTTTGACACAATAAAAATTCTGTCTAGAGGGATTGTTCACACCATTGATACAAGCATTTTTACAAGAGGAATAAGAAATCAGGGTATATTTGAGTGTGAGAAACTTCGTGCACAAAAGTAGTGGTCTCTAGGGGAAGGGCACCATACATATTCACAATTGTAGTCACACATAATTAGGAAGTTGGAAAGTATATATTGCAAGGTACACAACAACATCAGATAAACTACAAACAACTATGTAATCTGCTAACATGCATCCTTGCTCAACTACACCCACAATCCCAGGAACAATCAAAATCAATCCAGCATAGGGAGGCAATTGTGGAGGCGTGGAAAGCGCAGGAGGCACAGGACATGCAAGGGGGCACAGGAAGCAGAGGAGGTGCAGAGGCACAGGAAGCGGAAGTGGCACAGGAGGTGGTTCAGCTGGCGAAGGCAGAGGAGGTGGAGAGGAGGCAAAAAAAAAAATTAGTCAGGATGCGTTGGGGCAGGGCAGGCAATGTGACAACATACTGGAGAGAGGTGCAGAAAGGCGTTGGCACAGACAGTGTGACACCATAGCTAGCCCCATGGTGCCAGTGAGAAGCACAGCTTGTTTGAGGGAGGCATGGGGGGTGAAAGGGGTGTGGGACCCAGAAGGTGCAAAGGTGGCAGCGGAGGAGACAGAAGTTGCACAAGCAGAGGGGGCAGCAGTGATGGAGGAGGCAGCAGAGGAAGTAGAAGAATAGTCAGGACATATTAAGGCAGGGCAAGTGTCATGATGACATACTGGGGGGAGATGCAAAAGGCATCAGTGCTGGCAGCGTGAACCACCCTGCAGTGCCAGTGGGTGGGAGCAGTGAATGTTGGAGATGGTCCAGGAAGGAGTGAAGGAGGCAGAGGAGGACATGGTGGAGGCAGAGGCGCTGAGGCAAAAAAAAAAAAAAACAATGAACACAGTCACAGTGGCAAGGTGAAGGCATGGATAGTGAGATGTGTGGTGGCATGAGCAGGGATGGCGACAGTGAGGACCACAACACTGAGACAATGGGCGACAGAGGAGACAGAGGGAGGGACAGAGGGGTGGAAAAAGGCAGAGGCATAAGAGAAAATGATGGATATGAAAATCAATATTGTGCAAAGAAGAATAAACAACAGATCACGTGGTTGAACCAAAGCTATGACAAATGTTTATTCTTGTTGACATGATGTTGATTTTCATGCCTCATTTCTTTCTGTTGTGTCCTTCTGTCCCTCCCTCTGTTGCCACCACCACCACTGCTCCCCATCTGGCACTGCCACATGGCTCCACGTCCCTACTGCTTTTTTGCCACTGCGACTGCATCGCCTCCTGTGTGCGTTGTCCGCCCCAACGCATCCTACTGCTGCCTCCTCTCCCCCCTCCTCCTGTGCCTCTGCCTCTACCTCTGCCTCTGCCTCCGCTGTGTCCTCCTGTGCCTCCACTGCTCTCGCCTCCTCCATATCAGCGCTTACAGACCCACTGGCTTCTACGTCACTGCCTCCCCTGCCTGCACCACTGCTTCATGCACTTTCGTGTCACCTGTCGCCTCTGCTGCTGCCTCCACACCTCCTACACCTCCCATGCCTCCTGCATCTTCTGCGCCTCTTGGGCATCCTGTGCCTCCTGTGCTTCCAATGCCTCCTGTGCCTTCTGCACTTCCCGCGCCTCCTGCGCTTCCTGTGCCCCCCCCCTGTATCAGATCACCCCCCTTCTGGACCACTCCTTTCTTTCTCAATCACATTTCACATAGAGTATCTAGTACCACATGTATTCCATAATATCTTTTGGTCAAAATTATAGTGCATAGTGAAATAAAAGACACTTACAGTAATATCATGTGTGTGAATGACTTTGTGAAAATTTCATGACTGGCATATTTTTCAGCTTTAGTTAAATTACATAAATTCTTAGCACAATCAAACAATATTTACCTCAATTGAATGACCAAAAAATACAAAAAAAATAAAACTTTTTTAAATAAATAACAAGAATGTTGTGAGTAAATCAATTATGACCAAAATATAGCAGGTTTCATACATCATTTGTGTTATTTTGTATCATTTGGTTCTTTGGTATAGATTTACCAATTTTTACCATGTAGGGTTTTCCTGATGCACCTGTGCCACTATTCTCATCACTGAGAATACACCCCACCATGACCAACTCATACGATAGGACATGGCTGCACTTGGTGTGGTACAGGGGCAAAAGAGTACAGTCCTGGCATAGGGTATTCTGACAACATAACTATCACTACAAAACTACTCGATAGCATCTTCAACTGGCCCAAAGATATTCTCGTCTCCACGATTCCTGACAATCCTGATGAGACTGTTTACCTTAAGATCCTGATATACACTGAGGGCCTCGTCGTATGTGGTGTAGGACTTCTGACAGTTGCCACTAACTCCAGAGGTCAGGCTTTAAACATAGGGCCTATTCAGAACAGATAAGTCATAGGGTTAAGAATATATGAGGTAAGGTACAACCAGCTGTCAAATACCCCAGTACATTTGCCAGTAGAAATGACATAGTATTTTCGGCACTTTCCAGGAGTTGTAAACAGCGAAGTCATGTGGGTGGGTTTTCTTGGGGGGGATGCAACAACAAGTGAAGCCATTGCCCTACAGATCAACACTTGGTCACTGTTCTCCTAGAATGGTTCAATAAGTAGATTTTGAACAGCTAAATGACCAAGCTGACCATGAACACCATATTTTCAGAGGATAAGAGGTGAATCTTTGGTAAGAGGTTCGCCTTTGGTGAATCGGGTGCTCGTGAAACAGGATGGGAGACTTCATCGTTTAATGGCTGCAACAGCAGAGACATCTGAGTCATTGCTCATGGTGTGAATGGGGGTTGGAGTGACAGTGGGTTTAATGGCTGCAACAGCAGCAGCAACCCAAGGAGAGGCGAGATGAAGCCCTGGAAGAACTCCCTTGGAGTTGTTGCTTACATCGACAGTCGTGTCTGCTACAGGTGGTGCTGATCAGATTTGTTAGAATGTAAGAAGGAGGACTTTACTGTTTGGAGTCTCAAGGTCGTTGCTTGCCTCTTCCTTTGCACATTGTTCCCCTTATCGAAAATGAGCCAGCCATCGACAGCCTTAATTATGAGACTCACATTTAAGGAGAAACTGTTGCTGCTTCTTGAGTGTCTTTTGCCAAGGAGAAATATCAATTTCGTTCTTGGGGGGAATCATAGGTGAAGATGGCAGGGATCGGAATTGAAAAAAAAGGCCACCCTGATCTGATGGGTGACCGACAATGGGATAAATAGTCGAAAAACCCCTGATTTGTATATATTGGTGATTTTATTATGTAAAAGGTCAGACTTGCTATTGCTCCTTGCCATGTTAAACCAATTTTTGCCAAACAAAGCACCTTATGGGCAAAAAGCGATGGACTACACCAGAGCAGCAAACTTGGCTCGAGGCGCTCATCCCTGCGTTTGTCCAGGCTTAGCAAGAGAAGGCAACCGAATCTTTTTTTGACAACACTTACAAGAGATGGTACAAAAAGTGGCCAACTGCAGCCCCAAGTGATGAGGAAATCAAAGCTGAAGGAAGTGCAGAGAAGGCACTTGCATCCAAGCATAAGGCCACTGAAAGTGTAAGCATTGATACAGTGGATTCACAATGGTGTAAAATTTACCTTTGTGTTTCAGCGCATAAAATTCTGGTTTCATAACCACACCAGAGGTTCTTCATCAGGTGCTGGAACTAGAGGTGTGCTGAAATTACACACGCTGTTGAAAGTCATGCAACCCCAGCAAGCATACCTAAACAAATTTCAAAATACAAAGCTGAAGGAGAAAATTAACAAGGCCTGGCAGCAGTACTTGAACAAGGTCCCAGAAGGCCAGAAACCAGAAAAGACGCTCTTTGAGGTCAGGAATAAACTGGCTCAACAGCTGTATGAAGCTGAAGCAGCCGAGGTCAAACGGGAGGTTGAGGAGCATTGTAAAAGTCTGGGGGTCAACAAGGAAGCGTCTGATCTCGCCCAAAGGAACAGGTCCTTCCAAGGGTACGACCTCCATTAGAGTTGTTAGAGTGCACCAAACTTACCTATTCTTTGGCAAAAAGTTCAATCGATAAGCTTCCTCCCACACTTCAGGTTGCTATGGAATCCATTGCTAAACAGACGGGATGGAATGTCTTGGTAATCATAGGTGGGCCGAACCCATGTCTGGGAGGGAAAATTACAATGCTCATGTAAGTCAATGATCAACATTGAGTGTTCGATATTGAACTTACCTTCTTCAAGTCTTCATCAAGGTATGATGACAGATGGAAAGACATTTGAAGGTTTCTTAGGGAATGACTGCTTTGAGAAGAAGGTTATGTTGAAGTTTGATGACTTTTTGCATGAATCCTTCAGTGAGTGGATGTTGGTGTTTGGTCTGACTTGGAGTGAGATGTATGGTGACATGACACCCATGTTTAGATCAGGCGGAATGTGCCACTTGAGCCCTCAATATTGGATCAAAGGAGGACACTCCCGGGCCTGAGGTTGAATCTGCCATGCTCTCCAATTCCGATTCCGACTATGACAAACGCTCTAAGAAGAATGTGAAATCCCAGTTCAGCACAGGGACAACCTCTATGAGTCTCCATGAATTCAAACAGGAGAAGGTGAAAAGGATTGCAAGGAACAAGAAGCTCCTAATAGAAATGGTTGGTTCAGTTGAAGAAATCCAGAACGTTGACCAGGACTCAAGAGAACATGGGTGAGATCCAGACTTGACGTCTCTCAGTGATGTGTAGGTTGTTTGCACTTGTGTAGGTGGTAATGTGCTCACACATTGATAGCTATGCTGAGACTGAGTCAGCATCGAGAGGCCAAACTGACAGCAGTATTGGCATGGCAGGCACTGGAGAATCTACTGCAGGTCTTGGGCTAGAGGATGGTTTGTCCCCTCCTTCACTCACAATCCAATAGGTTGCTAACACAGAGACAACAGCAACAGCACTGGCTTCACCTTCTGTCAATGACTTGGATGCCTGCCTTGATGCCCACTATGAGAACCTTATGACCACAGCAAACCTTCCAACAGCTGTTGATGAGTTGAAGACTCGATTGACTGCAGATGGACTTGTTATTGGTGCTGTTCTGGGAGATAGGCAGGCTCAGGCTCATGGTCAGTGTCCATGCTGTGGTGTGTCCTTGTGAGACTTCTTGAGTTTTGTGTTTTTGCATCTTCCCAAGGCATCTGTTATGGTTATGGTGTCTATGCTTTCTTTTTTTGTCTCGCATACCCTCCTTGAGGTATTACTTACTTAGTCTGAGGCTGTGCTTGATTGTGGCTTGATTGATCTTGAACTTACTGTAGTGGTCCTGACTAATGGCCGCTTATTCCAGTACTGTAGTGGTCTTGACTAACTACTGCTGACTTGTGTACTGTACTTCTCTTGTAGGATAGTTGGAGGCCCTCCTGTACACATAAATAGGGCCCTGTAACCGAAGCTAAAGCCCCAGCTTCAGCTTTGTCCAGAATCACAGTTGTTTACTGCTCACACTCACCTTGCATCTTTCCTCCCTGCATGCAAGGGATTCCCTTCTACTTGTTCATCATCTCTTCATACCTCTAGTTGAGGTACCATCATGCCACACCTCAGAAGGGCATAATTCCCGAGCAAACTTGCACGCGCTTCACCCATCAGGCTTCGCAAACCTTGTACAAAGGTGTTGAAAGTGTTTTCGCCCTAAACCCTTCCAAAACCTTTGTGCAGCTTAGTGAAGTTACACACAAAGGGATTGGGGTTTTTGATTGCATCTAAAACCCAATCTCTTTGCATCTACACTTTTGTTCAACCCACAGCTCCCTCATCATCATCTGCCACAGTCTATCCTCTTTGAGAACTGTGAACTCCGCTCATCACGTGCGTCAGCCCAAACTGCTCCATCCCACATGATACGAACTTGAAGCGTTCATCACAAGTCTATCCCTCACAGGAACTTGTGCTGCACACCTTGACTAGTTGTTGGCATAGGTTGAGACCCTATCTATACCTCCAACTTGCCAATACACGAAGCTCACTTCAAGCCACAGTCCCTGTGAACCATGACTGCATCATAGCTGGTGACCACAGTCATTCTGCTTCACCATTCATAACCCTTGACCCACCTGCAAATCTGCTCTATGCAAACCAATGGTTTGCACCCTGGCTTGCCCATTTTCGACAGGTGTTATGGCTCAACTAAGGCCAGGTCCCAACAAGGGTTCTATTTGTTTCTGACCTCTCCCAAGGTCTAGACTCTAGGTCACTCCAAGTGACGACACACAGAGTCTCCTGGTGTTGTAGCACAACCAGCAAGCTTCAATGCAGCCTTATTAGGGTGTGTGGGAGGATAAGAGAAAAGAGGAAGATGCAGATGAGGAGAAGGATTATAGCCAAGAGAGGGTAAACAGTCGAATTGAAGTTAAAGCTGAAGCTGGGGTACAAGCTACCAGCTGAGGCCTATTTATACATTGTATGCTAATTGTTGTACTAAAGAGGATGAACAATAGGCGTAGGTCAAGAACAATAGAGAACGAGAACAATAGAACTCAGACGGTTATGGGAGAACAATAGTGGCACATCAGTCAGCAAGAAGTTCGTAAGTCATCATGGGTAAGTAAGGAATCATGTGGTCCATAACATGTCCTGATTCTGTAACAACAGGTGTCAACTGATGCTTCTTGGCAAGCTTTGGTGATGGAATGGGCACAGTATGAAGCCTTGAGCCCACCAGATGGGGTAAGCTTCCTTCATTCCCATTTGTTATTGTACTTCATGCCCCATTGCAGAGGTTGCCCACTGCATCATGTCCAGAAGAAGTCCATTGGTGGATCAAGCGCAAAAGGGTTGTGAGCCTCCTTCCATCGATTGAGAAACCATCTGAATTTGGAGCAATGTGGATGCTATGGTGGGTGAAGATGCAGCCAACTTGGCATGGGGGTGAGTCTTTGGTCTTGCCAATTGATGCAAACTGGGAGCTGATCTTGCGTGGTGGTTCAAATGGCCTCTCCATGGTTGTTATGGCTCTCTCATGGTGGACCCATGCCATTGGGTTGAATGGCAAGCAGGATTTGGAGCTCTTGGCAGCCATTGATGATGTAACATGGGTAGTTTCAGAACTTGTAGCAATGTTGTCAACTGCAAGCATGAATACTAGGAAGAAGCACTCTCAAGAGGAAACTGTACAGGAAGAACTGGTTTCAAAAAGGTGTGTAAGGTTTTTGCTCTATCTCATCATGATATATAATTGAGAGATGACAGAGCTAAAACTGCAGTCTGATAAGACTTTTTTTATAAAAAGTGTTTCTTTTGATTATATAATAGTAAATATAGATGCAGGGCTGGTGTGATAAGGTCAGAACCAATATGAAATTACAATGATTTACAATTTTATTACAATTATTCACAATCTTATTACAATCATTCACAATCTTATTACAACCATTCACAATGCCATTACGCCCATTCACAATCTCATTACAATTATTCACAATTTTATTACAACTATTCACAATGCCATAACAACCATTCACAATTTTATTACAATCATTTACAATGCCATTACGGCCATTCACAATCTTATTACAACCATTCACAACCATTCACAATCTTATTACAATTACTCACTGTCAAGGCTCATAGGGGCCTTGCCTTCGACATGAAGGACTTCTGCTTGCTAGGTTATCAAACTGTCTGCACAAGCCTCTAGGCTCTTGCCCAGTACAAATGATCAAGACCAATGCAAGCTCTTATGACAGCTCAGTTATAGAGGAGGGTGTTGCGCTGATGGATGCACTCTATACTCAGATGCCTAGAGGGGTACACTGTGCTCAAACGAGACTAGGTTTGAGATACAGTGGCTATAGGCAGGAGGGCTGACTTGAGGGAGCTTAGGGGAAGAGGGGGGGACTAAGTCTAATTGATAGACAAAGCTAAAATCTGGGGGTACAGGGCTAAACTAGAGGTCCTTATATACCTTTAGGGGTGTGATGTGTGACAGGTAAGTCACATGGATACTGGGATATATCGTAGATCAGCCGTGTAAGCAGGATTAGTACGAACCAGACTATCGGAGCAGGTGTAATCATGATGACGAAGTAGGTTTGTCATCATGATTTGTCAACAGAAAATGTCTCGTGATTATGTAACACATCAGGTGACTGTTATCATGTAAGTGGTCTGGGGTTTGAATCCTTCCGAGGGTGAGAAACTGTAACATTACCTCCCTTTTCTTCCTAGGTGCTGTGCCACCAGCACCTCAGTAGATTGGCAGTGTGGTGGTCCAACGGCGATACATCCCTGAGGTGGGGCAGTGCCAGGCAAGGTTGGTAGCAGCATCGGGTTCGGCAAAGCGGTGTGAAGGGGGACAGAAGCACGCATTGGTCGTGCATAACAGATGTGGGTATTGACAGTCCTGACTGCAGTGGGCACCCCCACAATAAAGGCAGACGACACGATATAGACAGATGTCCAGCGCATGGTCGCTGCACTTGGCCCTGCAGAGGTGGCAAGGGGGTATGGCAGGAGTGGATCAGAGGGCCACAGGGGCATATGGGGTCAGAAGTGAGGGGGGAACGGGTGTAGCATAATACCAGCCTCTGTGCGTAGGAGGCGCATGTTGACAGGCACCAACACTGTTCCACACGCACACATTCTCCCTTTGGAGTCCACGAGCATTACTACCTGCAGCAAGTTGCTGGTCCTGCTGGGTGGCATTGGGCTGTGCAGGACTATATAGGGAGAGTTGAACGGGTTCGGGGGGAGTATGCAGTCGGGGGTTTGTGGTCTGGATGGGAACAATGGAGTTGGGGTCTTGACGTGGTAGCTCTCGCTCTGTGGTGAGCGGCAAGAGGCAGTTTGTAAAGATGAGGCAGTCTTTGGTGGCAGCATTGTGTCCCTCGTGAGGTTGATGTATTGAGGCGACGGTGACAGGTTGCATGGGCACATCCTCTTGCAGAGTGTATGAAACCTCTGGGGTTTCTTCACTGTCTGTCGAGGTTGGGAAGGACCAGTGTTGCACAGGGATGATGCTAGTGGGTTGTGGGGCTTCGTAGAAGGCTGAGGGTGAGGAAATGGGATTGGCAGGAGACATAGATGTGAGCAGTGTGAGCAGTGAGCCAGCATCGTTGGTGTTGGTGAGAGAGGCAAGGATGTTGGCTGTGGTTTTGTCGTCAAGGTCTAAGGTGTTGATGGAGTAATCCGTGACGAAGGAAAAGTCCATTAAGGGTTGAGGGGTCAAGGGGGGATGTTTTCCTTGAGCTCTAAGGGGCGCCCTTATATGCCTTTTCGAAACTTAAGTTCCCACGCTGAATGGGGAAACTGTGGGGAAACCATGGAGTTTCTCAAGGGTAATGTGGTCATCAGCATTTGTTGTCTCTGCCAGGTGTATGGCTCGCAGGTTTTTCTCGTAGAATGTCTGGATTAGGTTTGGGGCGTTGACGTCTTCTACCACTGTTCAGGTGTCGTGGGTGGGTGAGTATCCTACCCATTGCAGAAGGTATTGCAGCTTCTTCCACCATCTGGTCTGTCTAGATCTGAGGACTTCTTCTACTTGGTATTCAGGTTCTCCCTCTATGAGGTCTGGTGGTGGTTCGATGAAGTTCTGTCCATGTGCCTCTGTCTCCATGTAGGGTGTTAGGAGGGAGTCGTGGAAGACATTGTGGACCTTCCAATTTTGAGGCAGTTTCAGTTGGTGGGAGTATTTTAAAGGTTCTCCGATAATAGTGAAGGGTTCGAACTGTTTGGGTCATAGTTTCTTTGTTGGGTGCAAGAGTTTCAAGTTAGTTCCTTTCAGCCAGACTTGTTGTCCCACTTGGAGTGGCTTGTGGTGCTGTTGTCCTTTCCTCCATTGAGAGTGTTTTTCTAGAAGAAGCTGTGCCCGTCGTATTGCTTGTCTCACGGTTGCTTGTGCCTGTTGTAGTAAGGCAATTTGTTCGTTTATTTGTGGGATGTTAGTGTCGTCATTTATTCATTCTTGCAGCGTAGGGGTGAATCCTATGAGGAGTTCGAATGGGGTCTTCCTGGTCATTGTATTGGTCCAGGAATTGTGAGTGAATTGTGCTGTAGGTAGCCATCGTGCCCAGTTGTCCTGTTGGAAGTTGCCATAGATTCAGAGATATTGTTCCAGCCATTGGTTTGTTCTTTCTGATTGTTCCTCTATTTGTGGGTGATATGCTGTGCTTACGTTCTGTTTAATTCCCAACCCCTTGCACAGGGTTGTGGCGAATTTTGATGTGAAGCATGTGTCTCTATCTGAGATGACTTGTTTTGGCACTCTGTAGTGAGGGAAGACATGTTGCTTGTAGATCATGGTGATTCCCATAGAGTCAATTGTTTTATTACATGGGAAGAATAGTGCTGCTTTTGTACAATCATGATCTGTGATGGTGAGGATTGAGTCATATCCTTGCGAGGTGGGTAGATTAACAATAAGGTCTAGCGCAATGGTTTCAAACGGCCGGTTGTGTCGGGGGGTTATCGGGTATATGGGTATTTTTGGCTTTTGTGGTTTGGCACATTGTGCATCCTTTGATATATTGTTCTACAAATTGTTTCATGTCTGGCCACCAGTATATATCCTGTATTTTCTGGAGGGTTTTTGTGATGCCTGGGTGTCCGGCAGTTTTGTGGTCGTGGAACTGTGAGGTCACCCTCCTTCTTAGGGCATTGTTTGCCACAACAATGATGCATCCAAGGTGGTGCCAAATGCCAGAGGCTGCGTGGTGAAGGCCGAAGGGGGTGCACCAAGCAGAGATGTCTGTTGGCCTGTCGCATTGTGTGGTGAGGAGGGCTGATTCCAGGTCGCTGGGGTCTTCCAGGATGACGTCAGCAATTGCCACAAAGAGGTCGCTAGGGAGGACAATGATCTGCTTATTGTCCATTTTACCTTGGTCAAAGTCTGGCCGGCGGGACAGGTGGTTGGCTTTCATAGTGGCCCCAGGCTTGTGCACCAAAGTGAGGTTAAAGTTCATGAGGAACTGGATGTAGCGGGCAACATGGCGGTTGATGTCTCGTGGCTGGCAGTAATAAAGTAAGTTTTTGTGGTCTGTGTGGACAACAACAGGATGGGTGGCACCCAGGAGGATGTGGCGCCATTGCTTCAGTCCTTGGATTACTGCGAGCAGTTCCTGATTGTGGATGTTATAACCATGTTCCACTGGAGACAAGGCATGAGAGTAATAGCTAATGGGGTGGGGGAGTCCATCAGGGGTGTGTTGAAGGAGTATGGCCCTAATGGCGAACTAGGAGGCATCAACCTCCAGTTCGAATGGGAATGTATAGTCTGGGCGGTTAAGGGTCATGTCTTTTTCTACCAGGGCGATGAGTTTTTTGACTACGTCACAATGGGTATCAGTCCAAATAAAAGGGGTGTCCTTCTTTAGGAGGTTGGTCAGCAGCTTGGCTATGCTTGCGAATCCGGGGATGAAGGGGCAGTGGTATCTAAACACTCCTAATGTACTTCGTATGCCAGAGACAGTTGACTGATCTAGGGGCCATTCCAGGAGGGTGCGACATTTAACCAGATCCAGGTGGATTTGTCCATTTTTAACTTCGATGCCTAGGTAAGAGACACGGGTTTGTTCGAAGTGGCATTTTGCTGCTTTGAGAAAGAACGATGCGTCCTCAAAACATTGTAGCACCACATGTACAATTTCTCTGTGTAGAGCTAAATCCTCCAGGGTTTTGTTGGGCATTGCAATGAGAAAATTGTCCATGTAGATGAAGATGTATCCCTTGTATTTTCATAGGAGATCGTGGAAGGTGGTGTGCATGCATCGCTGGAATGTCCTTGGGGCGTTTTTAAGCCCAAACGGCATCACGTTTGGGATGTACAGCCCAAACAGTGTAGTGAAGGTGGCTTTCCAACTGTCTTCTGGCTTTATCCTAATGTTGTTGAATCCTCATCAGATGTCCAGTGTGGTGAATAGTTGTTTTCCCCATAGCTGTTCTAGCACTGTGTCGATTCGAGGGAGGGGGTATACATTGGAGATTGTCCATTCGTTGAGTTACCAGTAGTCCTGTACTGGTTGGAGAGTTCCATCCTTTTTGTCCACAAAGAAGACCGGTGCAGACCAGGGTGAGTCTCCCCTTTCAATGTATCCTAGGCATTCATTTTCGTCCAACCATTCTTGTAGTACTGTCATCTCCTTGGGGTTTAGTGGGTAGGCTTTGCTATTGATCATCTCTGGGGCTCCCGGTTTTAGTTTTATTTGGTGGTTGTCTATCTGCTGTGGCAGGAAATGTTGCACTTTTTGTTTAGAGAATACTAGCGAGAACCCGTGCTCCGCACGGTGAGAAATGTACTGCCTGCCTCATGCCACATCGGGCTCATCACCCCTGCTCCCCATGCCGTAATCCCTGTCAAGCCACACATCCCCGTGCTGCGTACACGCACTGTGTGCATCTCTGGGCACACACACGTTCCTGGCATCACCTGGAACGAAAGCCATAATGGTGGTCATGCTTGTCATCAGACGGCCCTCTTGACTTCAGAACGTCCACTGTGTCATTTCGGAAAGCGCAGGCCCTCAGTCGACAGCGCTGCACCGCATCCATTGACAGACTCTGAAGAACGACCATTTGAAAACTGGTATCGAGGCGAAGACAGGCCCGCGGAACGGCAGTAGAGGAACGCGATGGTGACGGGGGGGGGGGGGGAAATACTGATGGGCACATTTGTGAGAGCTTCTACATGGAGGCAGACGATGAGCATGCGAGGGTATTGGATGACTTAGTGACCTAGCTCACACATGCGACATTGAATACAGAGCGAGCATGTGTCTGTAGGGATGGCTCACACACCGTGCATCCAAACGTGAGAGTGTGCATTGTCATGAGTGGCAGGGGTGTTGTGGCAGTGGCAGGGGCAGGGGCAGGGGCAGAAGCAGAGGAGGGAGGGGTGGGATGCGGAGGCAGAGGCAGAGGCGAAAACAGTCAGGACACGTGGGGCGGGGCAGGAGCATGTCAACTTACTGGGGAGGATGTGCAGAAGGTGTCGGCACAAGCAGCGTGAGGCCGTGGACAGCCACACAGTGTTGTGGGCCGGGAGGATGCACCGATGCGAGATGGAAGAGGTGGAAGAGGCCAGGTGCAAGAGGCACAGAGGTACTGCGGAGTGAGGCAGAGGCAGGATGAGTGGCAGAGGAGGCGCATGGCATGTCTAAGGTAACGGTTATTAGACGTATCAGTGGTGTGACTTGATGAGATGTGGTGATAGAGCTCGCCTGTCTCCTGAAGTGCAGTGCAGAGATCTTGCAGGGCAACGAATGGGCTTGTTGTCAGGCACACAGACTGTTTAAAGATGCTCTCTTAGCAAGTTGGCCTTTTCTCACTGAAGTCCGTCCACCACCTACTCGCGCCGTATGTACGTCCAGTCACGATCCAGCCATGGCTCCCCTACACGATCTCAAACATTTTCTCATGCCCCCGCCCCCTGACTCAGATCCTAAATTGGATATCGACTTTGACGATGAGAGTGAGGATTTATCGGCACCGATATTACCTATCCACCCATGCGGTGCTTACCCCTCATTCTCACCTGACAATGCCACTTTTCACGCTGAAATTCTTCTCATCGGTACAACCAGTATGGTGCCTACTGAAATCCCACTGATTTTGGCATGGATGTGGGCTTTGGGAGTCACGCCACATATGTGCACACTAGTAGATCGTCGCCCTTGCTTGAGCGTTTTCAAAATAGTCAAGGTGGTGGTGGTGGGGAGTATGTGACTTTTGTGAGGTGGTTAGAAGAGTGGGTTGGAGTTGGAAAGTTGCCAGATAGGGGGGGTGTGTCCTTGGGTCTTCTCTCTCTGCCCCTGTCTCCTGTGCGACCACCCTTTTCCAACCGTACCTTCACTGGACGCTACTGACTGTCCACTTGCCACTGCGCGCATGCCTCGTGCTACTTTTCACACCATTCACTCACTCATTTTCGCTGCCACCATCAGTGTCCACTGCCACCATCAGTGGCTCAATCCCCTCCCCCCCTTGGTTCTCGCTCTGACCAGACGTCACTCCGCTGATGACTCCTGCCATTGCCGTTCTCCCCATCCCCTGAGTGCAAATTGTCGCCATCGGCAAACTTCCAATCTCACGGTCGCTCTCAGTGGCCACAGTGCCGCCACACCTGCCATTGTGCCTATCTCCACCTCCCCTGTCTGCCGCTGGCGCGACCCTTCCCAGAATGGCAGTTGGGGCAACAGTTCTCTGCAGATGACATCATTGATCGCTTACTTTGCTGTCCCCAACTGCCTTATTTGGTGTCATCACGGGGTGTGTGTCCTTCGCTCTTCTCTCTCTGCCCCCATCTCTTGTGCATCCCCCCCTTTCTGACGCTACCTCGAACGCTACCTTCACTGAATGCTACTGACTGTCCACTCGCCACTGCGTGCATGCCCCATGGTACATTTCACACCATTCACTCATTCATTTGGTTCGACTCTCCCCACCACTGTGCATGCAGCCGCGCGCTTGAGCGCCTCTTCACAGGCCTGCACGACCAGTCAGGCAGCATTATCGTCACCGCATTCCCATGTTCCAAGTTGTTGATCAGGGCTCTCTGCTCACCCTCGCTACAGTACCAGTAACCTGGTCGTTGTTTATGGAAGGAAGGGACTTTAACTACTGTCACATTACCTCTATTGGCAGTTCCAAGTCAGTGGGCCAAGTTGTTGTGTGGCAGGGTGCTGGTACACTGCTTCAAAAGTAGGGTGTCGTACATGTATAGTAGTCACTCAGGCTGTTTCCACACAAGGGCGCATGTTTGGTTGACCCCCCCACTCTTGGGCTTTGTGAACAAACTGGTGCCTTCATGCGACTGTTGCAAGCACATCTTGCCCCTCCCAGCACTTTTCGATCTACATATCCGAGTCACACCCTTTCTGTTGCGTGAGCTTGTGGGCTGACGTCCCTTGCCTGTGCATCATTGTAAGAAGCTGTACGAATGCATGCACTTGGTGAGCAGACAGATCCCATTTGGTTTTAGAACAGTGTTGTCATCTGGAGCTCAGATGTGGGGGGCATCGATGCTGCTCGTGTCATGCAGTTTCATATTCTGCAGGCAGGGTGGTTTCACAAACAGCCACTGCAGTAATATGTCATGCATTTAGATGGTCTCCATGAGTCTCTGAGGTCGCAATTATCACGCGATTATTCATCAGTCAAAGAACAGAACAACAACTTCGATTGTACAGTAAATTTTTTGAGAGGACAGAAGTGACACCTTACTGTACATGTTACATCAACACGCTATCCATACAAGCTCAAACTTTTTTTTGGTTTCACAGATTCTTCACTTTCATGTTGTCCGCTTAAGCAGCAGCATATGATTTCTCTGCTTGCCTCGACCTTTTGCGTGTTTGCAGGCCAGTGGTTGTATTGGCATCGGCAGGAGAAGTGACACCAGTGTCAAGAGCAGACAGCCCCCTCAGCACACAGCTGCCACTATCAGAGGCACAGGCAAGCATTAACCTCAGATATGGAAAGGGGGTAAATTGTGCACTTACGTTGCAGCCTGGGGGCCACGCAAGAATTGAAGCCCAGTGTTCGACCCCGCATTAGAAGAGGGACGCGAGGTGAAATCTGTAGAATGTGAATCAAGTCAGTAAGTCACAGGATAAAGCAAAAGGAATTCTTCACTCCTAGTTGTGGCAACTGGGGGCACAGAGGAATGCCTCAGAAAGTCGAGGTGACGTGCAACACAGACTTGAAACATTGCCTGGGGAGGTTCTTCACCCACTGCAACTGCTGACAGCACGTCAGTCAGAGCGACAATGCTCTTTGGAGACGGCATGGCCTTGGACCGGTTGCGCCACTTGCACTGCTCTGGAATGAAGGCGTGCAATGGGAAGGAACCAGATGGGTCATGCGAGGTGTACTGAGTGATGTTCATGATGAAAGCGAACTCACTCTGGTCAACAGAATCCACTGTGCCAGTGGCTCTGATGATTGCCTGGCAATTAACGTCATGAACGATGCAAGGATTGATGTTGGGAAGTGGAGTGAGCTGTATGATGTGAATAAGATTGAATAAGATCATTGATGGAAGAAATTGCACTGTTCTCAAACCTAAACCACATCCCCCATGAGGGCGTACTCAACTCCATCAACAAAGTCTGTGTATGCACAGTCCACATTCACATCGGCTTTCACAACCTATCAGGCTCATCAGAGGGTGATTATTGAAAGAGTGAAGGTGAAGCTCACTTTGGCAATGACAAAGAAGAGGCTCCCTTCAACATTGAACTTGACAGCAGACCCATTGAAGAACCTGAGAGAAGCAGCAATAGGTTGCATCACAGGGTCCCAAAAAATGCCAGCATCGAGTATGATTGTCTGGGGTTTTCCCAGCAATGAGTGTGGGTTTTCCAACGACATAATGGCAGAGAGTTCAAGAATGCCAGGCATGGTGGGGCTGAAGTGCACGCACACCCAGAATCACTGTTTAAATATGCATGGGAATTGAGAATCATGTGAAAGACATTGTGAGCCCAGGGAGAAGGTTCAGCGAATTAGAGAACAGTGTTGAATGGACCCCATTCGACTTTCATCACAATTAGTGCATTTCTGGACTGGTGTGAACATGTGGACAATGAGTGGAGTGGCAGAGAGACCTTGTGGCCCAACACATAATGAGAGTTGAACCAAGTGAAGTAGAGCCGATGCCCTTTGTTGAGTGCATTTGAAATGATTTCTGGAAGGAAAAAGAACAGTATTGGGAATGCGACAAAACCGGTTTCAGGAGAAGCAGACAGGAGGAGTGGTGGGTCAGCAGAAGCGGTTAGAGTAAATGAAGCGGTCAGAATCAAGGGGGCAACACGGCAAAAGTGGTTTGAGTGAATGCAAGGACCAGAGGAATGGTGGAACTGAATGTGGGGTTGGCAGAGGTGGTTAGAGTGGGAGGAGCAGCCTGAATGAATGTGGTGAAAGCAGAAGTGGTCAGAGTGAATGGGAGGACCAGAGGAGTGGTGGCAGAAGCAGGAGGAGCAGTGGGTCAGCAGAAGTGGTTAGAGTAAATCCAAGGACAGGAGGAGCGGTCGGAATCAAGGTGGCAATGGCAAAAGTGGTTTGAGTGAATGCAAGGACAGAAGGAATCATTGGACTGGACATGGGGTCAGCAGAAGTGGTTAGAGTGAACCCAAGGATAGGAGGAGCAGTCACAATGAACGTGGGGAAAGCAGAAGTGATTAGAGTGAAAGCGAGAACCAGAGGAGTGGTGGCACTGAACTGGGCATCAGCAGAAGCGGTTAGAGGGAATGTGCAGATAGGAGGGCCAGTCAGAATCAAAGTGGAGATGGCAGAAGTGGTTAGATGGAATCTGAGGACAGGAGAAGGCCTCGAATTCACGCGCTGATTGGAGACATGGCCTAGAGCACGGAATTGGGGGTCAGCAGTTAGCCCACATTTGTGTAAGTGAGTAAAATGATAGAGAACACTCACCATCAGCTCAACGCAACAATACTTCTGGATACACAATGTTCTGAGCGATCGGAGAGGTGGTGTCATGAGGAAGCAGTACTTTCACATTCACTGGCGATGTAGCCCTTGAGAATGCGACATACAGTTGGCCATGAGTGAACACAGGATTTGTGAGATCAATGCCAACATGTTTCACAGTTTGACCTTGTGAGTGGTTGATTGAAATGACAAACGCAAGCCAGACAGGAAATTGATGATGCTTGAGCTTAAACGCAAAATCAGCAGTGCTCGAAGAGGGGGACAATGTAATTCTGGGGATCAGTGCAGTCTCCCCATGATGGTCTCCCCCAATGAGCATGACCTCAAGAACATGGTCACACATGTTAAAGACAACCATGTGTGAACCATTGCAAAGTCCTTGAGATGGGGCGATGTTCTGAAGAAGGATGATGGGACAACCCCACTTCAGATGGAGCTTACCAAGCAGTAAGCTAGAAGCCTTAAGGGATTGTAGATACTCGATGGGCAGATTCATCTGCGTTCCATGGCCGCCATCCACACCAATTTCTTGGTCATATGAATTGGCACTAAAGTAAACATGCTCATCAGTCTGCATGTGCTGAAGCACTGCATCATTCAAAGCATCGACATCTTTGTTAGTTGGTGCCAAGATGATGCGTGATAGGAAGTAATCTGGTGGTGGTGGGGGAATGCTGTTGATATTGGGGTATGTGGTGTCAATGAGATCGTCTCTCCCTGTGCACAACATGTGGGAAGGAACATTAACACCACATGAATCAGAGGCCGAGCGACCATGTCCAACATCAAGTAGCCATTGGGAAAACTGTTCTGAGGCTGGGTCACCATGTACTCAAAGGTTCTCTTGTAGATGGAGAATGGAAATGTTGTTCCAGAGGGGAGAACGTTGAAGGGACGCAGCAACAATGTCGTCCCTATCGCCTTTTGGTACCACAGGTAGGATTTGCTGATAATCGCCACCAAACACTATAGTGACTCCCCCAAATGGGTGACTGTCGCCTCGCACATCTTGCAGCATCTGGTCAACAGCCTCAGGTCCATATCTAAGAGGAAAAGGCATTGTAAAACACAATATGCAACACAGACCGATTAGTTTACCTATGTTGCATGACAACCTCATCCCAAATAATCAGTGACACTTGGCGGAAGAGGTCCACTTTCTGGCTGCGCTTGTCCACTGAGCAAGAGCACGCCTCAGATAGCCCCTCTATGGGATTCTTGAACATAGAATGGGATGTGCGACCACCAGGAAGTAGGAGGGCTGCAATCCCAGAAGAGGCAACACAGAGAACGATAAGTCCTCTTGCACAAAGAGAGTAACACAAAGTCTTGTACACAAATGTCTTGCCACAACCTTCAGGCCCATGAAGGAACAATGTGCGACCATGGCCACCTTCAACCGAGTCCGGAATAGTTGTATATGCGGTAGATTGTTCTTGATTTAGCATGGCAACATGGTGTTCACTGTTTCTCAGTTGTTCTTCACGATCATAGTTGAGCTGTTCAGCAAGAAATGCATTGACCACCATGGCACCCCAATCGTGCTGAGGAAGAGGCATGGGTGGAAAGTTGAGCAAAGAATGTGCATTGTCACATAGGATGCGATCGAGCAAATAGAGGCCATAGTCATACACCTCTTCAGTGGATGGAGAAGGTCGTCCTGACCTGGTGAGTAGGTGGCGGAGGTCATTACACACATCAGAGCGGAACTCTTCCCAGAGTGTGTCAGGTTGAGTTGGCACACATTGCACCAGCATAGTTGCAAAGAGCAGACGCAAAGAAGAGCTGGTTTGCATCTGTGCGGCCTCACGCAGACATTGGCGCCATTCACCATCATCTTCAAGGAGCCCTAGAGCGACACAGGCCTCTCTGAATGTGGGAAACTGAGTGCCATTAACAGTGCGCAAGTTCTCAAATGATGTCGGCCCTTTCACAACCGTTAGTAGAGTCCTCAAATAGAAATGTTCACCTGCAATTGGAGATACAAAGTACATGTGCCCCAAGGCAAACTGTCATCGTTCACGAAGGTTCCATTGCTTGTGAGGCGCTTTCCAGGCATACATTTGAGGGAACTCCTGATAGGTGAGCCGTTCATCTGAAGATCTGGAAGCGTCAAGAGACGCATTGACAGAAAAGAACTGAGTGAGCATTGTCTTCTCATTCCTACCTCTCTTCACAATCTGTTCAAGAGGTTCTGTAGGGTCAAAAATCACCATGTGCTGCCCAGGGAGGTGAAGCTGTAAGCGGACGACGTTGGGGATTTGCTTGTGTATGGGAAACTGCAATAGCCACCATGCTGCTTCTGCACCACTGATATATCTAGAAGACAGATATTGTTTAATCTCGTCACCTCTGGTCAATGAAATCATTGCACAATCAGGGCCCTTGTGTGTGTATTTAGTGATGTATTTCGTGGATGCAAAAGATACCAGACATTCCACATTGATGTGGCAGTTGTACTTGGATGAGAGAAACAGATTGTATGGTACAATCCATTGGTTATTCAGGGATGTGCCACGGATCTCATAGGGCCTACCATCCTCTGGTCGACAGTATAGAGGATATCCATCATCATTCATTGCAGTTTGCTCTTGAAACGGTTTTGGAAACCCCTTCGTGCACTTGCCATGATCCATGCAAGGAGCGCAAGGGTTTGCAGTCCCACAGGGCCCATGAACCATGCACGATTTGACAACATTGAAAAGGTGCGGTTCCAACACAGGGTCAGGTTAATATGCACATACAATGCTGTCAACATCTGAAGGGTGAGTGATTTTCTATGGAGCACTCAAAAAAAGCAGAAGGTGCATGTGGGGCAGGCCACGTTTCTGAAATTCAATAGTGTGGATGTAGCCAACCAAAGCCCCAAAAACGCGCCGCTCATAAAGGTCCTGGATGACCGCATCTTTGTATATAGCAAACACACGCGCAACCAGGTCAGAACGATCTGCAGCCATTTGTCCTGGCAAAAGTGCCGCAGTGATCTCAGGCCAGGAAGGATTACATGTAACTGTGATGAAGAGGTCAATTCTGTGAAAGTAATGTGCTAGAGCCATTGGATCTTGAAATAATTGATGCATGTATTGAGGTCCTTCTGTGTAAGAAGAGGGCAACACCGTTCGTTGGCCAAGTTCATTGGGGTCTACTACTTGATCATGTTGCCTCAAAGCATCTTCCATGCCACTGTAAAGTGCCGCGCACAATGCTGGTTGATTGTGAGTTAGATAAGACAGGCGGCGTTGATCTGTTGAAGCCCAGACATCAACAATGTATTGCTGAAAGAGTCGACCACCATAAAAGACAGAGGGAAACTTGTTTTGCCTTGGATGAAGCTGTGACCCATAGAAATGGCACTGTGAAATTTTGACTCGACGACCTTGTGCCCTCTCTTCTTCTGAGATCTCTTGGTACATGTCCCAAGACCACCCGAGAGACCCCCAAGGAAACAATAAAACATAGTGAAGGCAAGCATATGCAGGGTGTGCATCATTGATTCGCTGTAATAAGCCTGAGCAGTGTGTGAGAACAATGTCACACGAGTCAGTGTATTGAGAGCCATCCCTAGGGATGACAACAGCGATCTCATCTGCTGAGGGGAGATCATATTGGCGACGTGTGCGGGCCTTCTCTGCACACAATTGTACCGTAACATCTTCCTGGACATCTGGTTCGATGGCAGCGAGCACCTCATGTGCGTGTTTGTAGATGTGTGCATATTCATAATTGTGTGCAAGAATGTGCTGCAACAAATTCATGACGTGCTCACTCAGATTTGAGTTCCGAGTCATCCGTGTGTCCAGTGCATCAAGGGGATCATAGATGTATAGTTGTGCATAGCGAGGTTGCTGACCATCGACAGGAAGGACGCTGCCCACACAGTGACATAATTCACCTCCAATTTTGAAAACGTATGGACCACGCGAAGTGTGATTGAGATCGTCAATGACATCTACTCCCAGTGACATGAAAGCAAGCGCAGCATTATACTGCTGAATGTTGTTGCGGAACTGACGGGACTGAGCATCTTGACCACAGAATAGCATCTGCAACTCGGCAGGTGGATCAGGCTCATCAGGAAGGATGATGCGTCCATGGGAGCAACATTTCCCAAATTCAGGATTTGTAGCGGTCAAGTTGCTGAGCCTCTCTGCAGCCCAATGTAAAGCCCCACAATGTGTGCACAAGATGGCCATTGGGCCACACATGAAAGCAGATGCAGGCTCATGGTATGGTCTTCTGCCAATTGGTACTTGATGTCTCTGGAGGACATGGTTCTGTGGTGGCAACTCGGCTGCACAGAGAAAGGGGAGAAATCGGACTCTGATGGAGGAAAAGATGAAGAGATTGGACACACATTGAGCCAAGTGACCCTGAACACGTTCAGGGTGATGTAGTTCCGCATTCTCTGTTTCACAGACCACACGGGATTGCTGTTGCGTCCGTCTTCTAACTTGTTCAATATTGTCGGTAACACGTTGAGAACGTGCTCGCTGATAAGGACAACATTAGTGAGGAGACAATTTGCAAGGAAGAGACATACAGCAGTGAGAGAAGGCATGTGTTACAGGAAAACCTTGAAGGGATAAGGTGACAAACGACGGTGTCCTCCCCCTTTTTTTGTCAGCCTGGCGGTCTGTCAGAAACGGAAATATGTCTGAGAGTCTGAGAGCACACATAAATTGAGAGCTAAAGACAACTGCATTCTGACAATATACTACAGTCACAGATGAGAATGTTGAAAGGTTGAATATTTAAGAGCAGTGAGTGATACAAGGGATGAAGGAAAGAGAGAGGGGAACGGAAAAAGGAGCGAGGACTACATTTGAGAGAAAGAGGCAAAAGTTTAAGGTAATGTGTGGGATCTACGCTGGTCAGCACTCTCTTAAAACATGGATGACAACAATGTATGACAATGACATGCAGGGACGCGCAGTAAGACCGGGATGAATGGCATCCAAGTGAAAGCGAGCACTGGTATTCCCTGGCAACCGCTGTAACGTGCAAGGCGTGGCACTGCTCACGATTTGCAGGATGGTGCGCAACATAGACAGGGGAGAGGGGGGAAGGAGAGTGAAGCGACCGACGATGATACCTGCAAGGAACAGTTCGCCATCAGATCGTTGCATGACTCATGGCAGTACAGGCACGGTCCGAGTCAGACTCACTATTAAACAGGACGATGCCCTGCTACTTGTGAACTTCGAGTGCGACACCGTAGACACTGTTGCAGGAAATGCAAAGGGAAGTGAACATGCAACTGAAACGACAAATTGTGAGCCAAGACAATACATGGGAAACAATCGATGGCCATGACGCTCACAAAAAAGAAGTGAATGAGAGACCGAGGTGGAACATGTAGGCCAAGACCACAACATAGGTGAATAAAACTTGTCACAATGCTACCAATCATGGAGTTTGAGCTCGATTCTGTACTCAAGACACACCGAAGGCAGGTTATGAAGCCCACACACACCAATGTTTACAAAGGATGTGGAATGTGGAACATTGCAATAAAGTGCCATGTCGAGAGGCATCTTGAGTGAAGGGAGAGGTGACATTGAAAGAATAGGAGGACACTGGAAAGCACAGAAGACAGGGGCACAGAGAGCAGGGGCAAACAATGTGCTGCACAACGCCAAATAAGGCACCTGGGGAAGGGGGCAGTCGGGCCACCAATAGTGACAGTAAAAGACAATGGGTGGGCGTGTGTGGTACACTTGAGATGTCACAGCAATCACCAAGAAGCTCACTGGGAGTGAGAAATCGTCACAGGACAGTTTCTGGGATGCATTGGTGATAGCATACCACACAGTCATCACCAAGTCCGATCATAGTCAACGCATGTTGATTTGACTGGTTTCCATGAACTTGAAGCAATGTGTTACAGATTTTTAACCTTTTTCGCTCTTCGCAGTATTCGAACCCTCAACCAGCTCACGTGATAGCTGGTCACTTGACCGATTATATAATCATGGGACTTTACGGACATTAGTCATTTGCATGACTAATGTCATTTATGCTTACTCATTCGGCTTACTCCGAGCCATCTTCCCATTACTACACTGATCTACAATATATTCTAGTATCTGTGTGACATACATGTCACACGTCACTCCCCTAGACATATATAAGACCAGCCTAGTTAGCCTGTAACACCCCAGACTTCGCTTCGTCTCTCAATACACAGATCGTCTCCCCTCTTCTCCCTCTAAGCCTCCCTCCTAGCTGCTGTCTAGGGGATACTTAGACATTGTCTATAGGGATACCAGACCTCTCCTTTGACTTGCAGTAGAGTGCATCCGTCAGCGCGACGCCCTCCTCTACCTAGTAAGCCACAGGCAGAACTAGTATCACGCTTGACGTTGTAGAGTGTCCAATAGACACATCTAGCCTCAAGCCAGTTACCTTCTCAAAGCACAAGTCGTGCACAAGGTCCCTGTGAACCTTGACAAAAGCAAAGTCTCCCATAACCCTCAATACGTAGGACCACTGTTGGCCCTATACACGTCATCGACCTAAGCAAGTCGAGCAAAGTCACGAAAGTCGACACTCACCTTACCAGAGGAGGCACTACACCCCCAGTAAGTACTGAGTTAGAGGAAGCACCCAGTCGCACCACGTTGCACAAAGGAAGAACCTTGTGCCCATACCAGTCACTACCACAGACGAACTTAGGAAAGCCCTAAAGTTACCACAGACCCCCTTCGACCCAAAGAACAGAACCCATCCTACCCATGTCCACACCCTCAAGCACGAGTACTTCTGCAAGGAACATCTCTGGGGACATCGTTGCCAATATCATCATTGATCCAACCCAACCAACCAATCCACCGCTCTTCATCGTAGAAGAGGCCCACGCCACAGAAGATCCCAACAGAAGGATCATCCCTGAACCCCCACGCGGGCGCTTCATTGTCAACCAAGAAAACCTACTATTGCGTCTCTTCCAAGTTAGGCTAACAGACCTCAACCGAGCCCTCCTACATTCAATCATCCTAGAAGTCCAGTGGATATACACAGAGCTCCAACTCTTCTATACATTGCGAACGGACGACCCCCAACTGGGGAGCTTCTTCTTCAACACCATTGAACTCTTGGAGTACTACCAAGTTTGGTTAATCGAAATCTTGCACAGCGACCACGTCCACATCGACAAGACAGAAAACCTTACGAGATCTCAACAGACTCAGAGAAACAGTTGATCAGTTCTTCGAGACAGAACAAACCATCTCCCTACTCAGAACACACCTCGACCAACACCCGGACGAGGAACTGAGAATCGTTAGGCTAGGGCTACTCTTTGCTCTCAATCAACAAACACAACTCACAAGAACCCTCCTCACTCTCATACCACGGATAACCAACAACCATCTGACTACGAGAGAGTAGACCCTGATACCCTTACGCCAGAAGACGAAGAATTCCTCGCCGAAGCCAGACAAAGACTCGCAGAACTTGAGCAAGAAGCCGCGTCACTTGCTGAACTCAGAAACATCCTCACTGAACTCAGAGACATTTACCAAGAAATTGAATTCTTGGAGGACTTCATAACAGACCACCCAGAAGACGTCAGATACCACGAGACAAAACTCAGAGCATTCTGCTACTACCAGATTGCACTTTGGGTACTACTAGGAGTACCTGAAGCAGAAGCCATCGCAGCAACATGTCATTCAAGGGAGCCATCCGAGACAACGACTCGTGGACAATTTTCCCCCTTAGAGTAGGAGACACCTTACCAGCATATGTAAAAGGACGAGCCCAGTGGATCACCACATTCCCAGACACCAATCAGGGAGCCTACAGAATTGACAGAACAGATAGCGAAGGACAACCCGCTCACGACTACATCGAACAAATCAACAACCAGTGGTACATCGTTCAACTCCATGAGGAATTACCCGAATTCAGAACCCTCTGCAAAGGAAAACTAACCTTTGAACAAGCAACGAAAGCAGGACTAGGAGATTGGACCCTAGGAAGAACCGAAACCCCTAAAACACCAGTCAGCAGGACATTCAAACTAAATCCTGACAATGAATTCAGCGACACCAACGAACCAACAGAACAAGCACCCCCTCTAGCAGACGACACACTATCCCTCGCAGTCGACTCTATAGTCACCCTTCAAGGAACACACCCTCTGACTCCAGAACTACCACCCACTATGGCCCCAGCTATTTCCCAACACACCTACGACATTCACCAACAAGGGTATGCCTTACCAATACCGCACCTGTCCAGTTTGGTGGCCCCTGCCATCCCAGCAGGAGCCTCGGCCGCAATGCATGGAATAGCACAAGGAAGCGGAACGACCACCACTGTGCAACCACCACCGCCTCCTTCAGGAGGAATGAAAGGAATACCTCCCGCAATATTCACCAGGGACAGGAGCAAAAGTGATGACTTCCTCAAGGAGTTCAAACACTGGAAGATGATTAACAGAAATACCAACGAAATGATATCACCTTATGACCGAATGCTCCTAGCGTTGGCCTATATCAAGGGAGACCAAGTCAACGACTGGCAGACTAACCAACTAAACAACTTGGAACGAACCCCCCATGCGCACACTAGTGAAGACATCTGGGATGACTTTGAAACCGCTTTCAAAGACGCATTCTCATACTCAGACAAGAAACAGAAGGCATACGAAGAATTGAAGAAACTCAAAATGAAGGACGAAGCCATCAACCAATACATCGCGGAATTTGAGCGGCTGATCGCACGCACCAAATGGCCCAGAGGAGAAGAAGGAACAAAGGACCTATTTCAGGAAGGCCTGGTAGAAGGCCTGAAACAAGCAATTTTGAACCAAGAAAAATGGCCCTCTACCATCGACGAGTGGCAGAAAGATGCTCGCACCCAAACCAACAGACACAAAGCGAGGACAGCGATTCTCAGACCACGACAAAACTGACGGACCCCTCTTCCTCCTCCTCCTTCTCAATACAACAACTACAGAGACTCTTACTGACGAGCTCTGGGCCTACCCCCTAAACAACCTAGTCGAGGACAAGGACCAGTCCCCATGGACGTAGATGCCCAATCCCTTAAACAGAAAAAGGAACAGTGGCGCAAACAGGGAAAGTGCCTTCAGTGTGGACAATTTGGACACTTCGCCAGAAACTGCCCCAAGGGACAACTCAGCCGACACATAGGGCCTGGAACGTCACAACAAGCCGGACCGTCCAGAAGCTCTTATACTACCTCTCGCAACCAGCCACCTCCACCGTATACAGCAAACAGCAACAATGCGACCAATTGAACTCACCCCACCAGAGACTCCGGACGGGCTGGTGATGAGAAACAGCTGAACCAAACTCCCATCCAGAGCCCTGAGCAGCCCCCTACACCGGATAACTCTGACGGGCCAGAAGATGTAGCCCAACACATCCTCCAGATGAATCAGGAGGAGTGGGAGTTGGTGTGGGATAAGCTGCAGGAAGGGACAGATGAGGATTTTGCTTAGGCTCTCTCTCACCAGCCAAAGAGAGAGCCGATGGACCGAGTATCATGTTCATACGACAAAGAGGTTTTAAAGGAATAAACATTCCATTTTTATTCAACTCAATATGCGGGACAGCTGGAGAACTTGCCTTACTAGACAGCGGAGCACAAGAAAACATGATAGACCGACAAATGATCAAGAGGTGGGGAGTCCCCCCAAAGAAACTTTCTAGACCCATCGTAGCAACCAATGCTGATGGCAGCAAAAATAAAGGTGGAGAAATCCTCGACTACATCCTCTTTCAAATACGACGGGGACAACAATGGGCGAACCTACCATTCTATGTCACTAACTTAGGAACCGACCACATCATCTTTGGGTACCCTTGGTTACGAATCTTCAACCCCAAGATCAACTGGGCAATCCCTGAACTGGACGGATTGACTACTGAATTATACAGCCCGGGCACCAGAGTGGCCCACCTACTCAACGTGGAAACCCACGTATGTAACAAAAACACGTTGAAGAAGACAAACGGTTGGGCCATGATTGCCCACCTTCAAGCGAGAAAAGAGGACAACGATAAAGAGCGCGTTGAACAACAAAAGAAATGACAAGCAGAAGCTACTAGTATCATTAGGCGGTTCGCCAAACAAGAAAGAGCACCAAAACACCCAGAACTCAACTGTTTCAAACAAGCATACCAAGAAGGGATTCCTAACTCAATCGAGCACCCTGAACTCGTAGAGTTCAGATGGATTTTCCCAGAATACCCCACTGGGATCTTAAAAATATCCGAACCACGACAAATGACACCTAAAGAAACCCTGAATGACTTCTTCAACAACCCCGATGGACTGGTAGGATGCGAGGTCCATAAGGTCCAATACCCTGATGGGACAACAGGATTCCAAGCGATGGAAAAGCCTGACACTGCAGATACCCCAATCGAGGTCAACAAAACTACAATGGCAACCGCCTGGGCAATGGCGAATGCAAAACAACCCACTAAAGTCACTAGCGTGACCAACGGTCTACCCCCTGAATATAAAGGGCACTGGAAAGTCTTCTCTGAAGAGCTGGCCCAACGCTTCCCTCCACCACGACCTGATGATCACCAGATCAAGATAAAGCCAGACGCTCCGACCACCATCCCTGCAAAAGCCTACCCTTTGAACCCTAAGGAAACCAAAGCGTTAAAACAGTGGATCGACAAAAATAAACGCCTCGGATACATCGAGAAAGGCAATTCACCCTGGGCAGCCCCCACCTTCTTCGTCGATAAGAAGGACGGCAAACTATGACCTGTACAAGACTATAGAAAACTCAACGAACACACCATCCCAGACGTATACCCATTGCCACAAATCGAGACCATCCTGGAAAGACTGGAAGGAAAACAACTCTTTACTACGCTGGATGTCTGATGGGGCTTCAACAACATATGTATCAAGGAAGACGATTGCTGGAAAGTAGCCTTCATCACCCCTTTTGGCCTCTATCTACCCAATGTCATGCCTTTTGGCCTACGCAACGCCCCTGGAACCTTCCAGCGATGTATGCATACCACCTTCAGAGACATCTTGAATGAATACCCAGAATACGTCCACATTTACATGGACGACTTCCTAATTGCGACCCCCAATCACACCCCAGCAGACCTACGGCTCCATCGAACCCTCGTCCACAAGGTACTGCAACGCTTCGAAGACGAGTCCTTCTTCCTAAAGGCAAGCAAATGCCACTTTGAACAGTCTAAAGTCAACTACCTAGGGATCATAGTCGAGAACGGACAACTAAAGCTGGACCCAATCAAACAGAAGGGCCTTCTAGAATGGCCGACAGAACAATCCACTCTGACCAGAGTCTGAAGCACCCTAGGGGTGTTTGGATACCACCAACCCTTCCTCTCAAATTTTGTGGAAATCGCCAGACCCCTCACCGACTTACTCAAAAAGGACGTCTTATTCACCTGGGGAGAACCCCAGCGCAACGCAGTCCACTGCCTCATCAAAATGGTTGAGAAGGATATCGCACTCAACCGCCCCAACCATGATCAGCCCTTCGAACTGAAAGTTAACATGTCCCAATACGCTCTCGGAGCAATCCTATTCCAACGAACCCCAGACGGATTACCACATCCAATAGGCTACTATTCCCACGCCCTCACCTCCGCTGAGTGGAGTTACGATGTCCACGACCGAGAACTCCTAGCCATCATCCATGGGCTCAAATGATGGCGCCACCTCCTCGTAGGCGCAAAGCACCCCGTCAAGGTGTGGACGGACCACAAGAACCTCCAATACTACCGACACCCTAGAGACATCAACCGCCATGTCGCTTGCTACATCCCCTTGCTAGGGGAGTACAATATCACTCTAATCCACAAACCGAGCACTACGATGAAAGCTAACCACCTTTCGCGCCGCCCCGACTTCAACAAGGGCGAGTTGGACAACAAACAACAGATTGTCCTACCCAGCGACCTCTTCGTCCGTATTGCCACCATCAGGGCCTCCCCTATATCAAATTGGGAACATTGCCTCCTCCTCGCGCAAGAAACGCACACTTCCGACATCAGACACTGGCAGGAGCCATGGAAGCTATCCAGGAACACAGATGGCCTTTGGTTACACAACTCTCGCATCATTGTCGTGGCAGACAACGACCTGAGGAGGGAGGTAGTTGCTTCGCACCACGACCATATCAGCGCAGGCCACCCTGGAATTTCAAAGACCATATATGCCATTGCACAACACTACTGGTGGCTGGACATGAAACACTTCGTCACCCAGTACATCAAGGGATGTGCCAAATGCCAGGAGACCAAAGCGGGCACCACAAAGCCCAAGGTCCCAATTTACCCCATCACAGTCAAACGAAATGCCCTACCCTTCGAAACTATCGCCCTCAACTTCATAGTAGACCTTCCCTTATCAAACAGATATGATTCAATCCTAACAATCACCAACCATGACTGCACAAAGGCAGCATTCTTCCTTCCCTGCAACAAGACCATCGACTCCAAAGGCGTAGTCGCCTTATATGCCCAACACCTCTTTCCCCTTTTCAGAGTACCAAAACGGATCATCTCGGACTGTGATACTAGATTCACCTCCAAATTCGCAAAAGAGCTATGCGCATGCCTCAACATAGAACAGAACATCAGCACTGCGTACCACCCTCAAACCGACGGACAATCGGAACACACCAATCAATGGCTAGAACAATACCTCCGACTTTACACCACCTACCAACAGAACAACTGGGCAGAGTGGTTGTGCATGGCACAATACGTCCACAACACCTGGCCCAGTTCCACCACTCACCAGACTCTGTCAGAACTACTCTTTGGATTCACCCCTCATGTGGGGAAAGCTTTCATTGGATCACGAGATATCCCGGAATTGGAACGACGAACAGAACAACTAAAGCAACTACAAGAAAAAGCACAACAAGCCATCACGAAGACCCAGAACTACATCATACAACATCACGAGCAAAAGAAACACCAATGCCAGTTCCAACCCATGAAAAGCAGACAATTAGTGCTACTAGAAGGCACGAACCTCAAACTCCTGTACCCAACCAAGAAGCTATGCCCCAAACACTTCCAATAGTCCTGGCTAAATTAGTATACTGAACTATAGCAAAAGTACAAAAGTACTTTGAATTCAGCCCAGC
>QLPA01000804.1:0-52888 GCA_003313945.1 Lactifluus pinguis
ATATGGTTGGCTTCATCGCGGGACGTACACTTGCTCTACAGAGCTAGCGACGGGGAAAATGACAAGCAAGTGAGATAATTTACTCGTTTTCTTTTCTCAATCCGAGGTTGACCGTTCTGGCAAGGTATGTTCATTATGCTATGCAGAGAGTCCGTCTCTTGCGTCATCATGGCATACATCCCTATATAGTCTTTGACGGAGGACACCTCCCGGCGAAACGTGGCACGGAAGAGGAACGGAGGCGCAGACGTGCGGAGAACTTGGCGTGTGCGAACGAGTTGGCAGCGAAGGGAAGGCATTCGCAAGCAAGGGAGTACTATTCTAAATGTGTCGACGTCACGCCGGAGATGGCGTTTCAGCTCATCAAGGTGTGTCGGCGTCAGTTGGTTCCACTGGTTGGGGAGGGACCTGACGCGCCCTGTAGGCGTTGCGCGCTGAGGACGTCCCGTATGTGGTGGCTCCCTACGAGGCCGATGCCCAACTCGCGTACCTCGAGCGCTTGGGAATCGTCGACGGGATCATCACGGAAGACTCTGACCTTCTCGTGTTTGGCTGCAAGAATGTATACTTCAAGTTGAATGACTTCGAGGCAACGGTGACCGCCATCTCACGGGACGACTTTGGCAAGGTGACACATTGCTCGCTGCTTGGTTGGACAGATGCGCAATTCCGGGCGATGGCCATTCTCAGCGGATGCGATTACCTACCGAGTGTTCCTGGAGTCGGACTGAAGACGGCTTGGACCTTCCTACGCAAATACCGGACGCCGGAAAACGTCATCCGGGCTCTGCGATTAGAGGGAAAGAAGGCCGTACCTCAGGGATATCTCGAGGCATTCATGATAGCAGAGAAAGTTTTCTTGTATCAAAGGGTGTATGACCCGCTGGAAGAGAAGTTGGTAAATCTTACCCAAGTTCTGCCTGGCGAATCACTAAGCCCAGCCCACGAGGCGTTTGTCGGAGAGTAAGTGTTTGCCTAATATATCCGACTTGCTGACTTAGAATGTGTCTAGGGATATGACCCCAGTTGTGGCAAAGCAAGTCGCTAGAGGTGATGCACACCCAAATACACACGTGCCCATAAAGGATATCAACCCATCCTTCGCCCCATGTGCCACCAAGCCACTGCCATTAAAAGTACACGATTTGAATACATCGGAATCGAAAGGAAAAAAGACGGAGAAACACAACGGCACGAGTATCTTAAAGTTCTTCGGTATGTGAACAAAGCACACTCACTTGTGTCACTGTTGGTTGACTATTTCCCAAAGCAAAAAATTCCATACCGAAGGTATCAAAAACTGCCAGCCCCCATATTATCGCGGGTGGGGCCAGTGGAAAGCGGCGACTTGTGGGGCTCAGGGACGACGACTTGGCTACCAAGCGTAAAAAATTGCTCCAAGTCGATGAGAGAGAAAATATTGCAAGCCCTCTTCTGAGTCGCTTCTTCGGCAACAATGCCATGGCCAGACCGTCTCGTCTCGGACCTACGCCAAACGATGATGGAGTCCTAGATACACAAGAAGTCGTCTTGGTTACGGATTCCGGTGACATGGAGGAAGTAGAAGACTCTGACGCACTTGAAGAAGGATATGATCAAGTCGGTCAAGAGGACGGATATCTGTCACCTGCTGCATCACTTAAACGGCTTAGCACGCCTGACTTGTCTTCTCCGCCGCGACCATCTCGGGTTTTCTGCCGTGACAGCTCCACACAAGATTTTGCCGTCGACATCCTATCGAGTCCAGAGACTCGGAAGCCAGCATTACCCCTAAGAAGTAAATCGGTTTCGAACAGGGAGAATAAAATGCCCGGTCACATTCTTGTCCCCGACACGCCCCGGAAGTCTGGTCCGGTATTCTCACTAAATGGTTCAAACTTGGAGGCGCTTTGCGGTCCAAACCTATTCGATGACGCGGATACGGCGGAGATCGACGATATTACGGTGCCACCACCGTGCTCGTTTGGGACATCCACGCAGTCTTCCTCTGGTCTCGCTACGCCTGTGAGTCAGGAGGCCTCGGGAGTGATTGAAGAGCTTGACCTGGGAGACGATATCGAGTTTCTTGAAATACGGCGGGCCAAGCACGACGCTGTCGCCCAAGGGTGGTGGTCGAAATGGGCTCGCGAGGGTGGTAGGGACCGCTCGACGTCGAAGGATCCCAGTCGTGATCGGGTGTGTCTCACCTCCGTTCTTTTCCTTGAGACTCACTTTACCTATTTCCAGAAATATGCTCCTTTACGACGCCGAGAAACCACAGTTACTCCCGACGGCCTTCATGGGGCACTAAGGTTCCGGCCGAACGAGAAGGCAACCACAAATCGTGTGGCCACCCGGCCGCGTGGCTCGGCGAGGAGAAGCTTCATCCGTTCCGAATCGGCTCATGAGATGGTACGACGCCGTAGAAGCACGGGGATGGCCGAGTCTGGCATAAGTGTAGTCGGGTAGTGGAGAATTGCTTGGTTTGAGGTGAGTGTTAGTACAAGATTGAAAAGTATGAATGCTAAGTCTACAAAGGAAGTCATGTTTTAGATGATGTATCATAGGTTATTCATAATTATACTACCCCTCGATGAAACTAACTGGAGAGAGAACTTGAGAAAGAGAACAGTAGGTGGCTCTTTTTTTTTTTTTCTTTTCCTAGGAAGTTGTACCGAGGGTATGGCGCGAGATTAGGAAGGAAGTTATAAGGATAGAGATGAGTGGAGATTTCCGATTTCTGACAGCGATTCGCATCGGATGGAGTATCGGATGGAGTAGGTGACTTTAACCTGATCTAGCTTTGTTGAGATCGATCTGGTAATGGGAAGACCATTCTGACTAGGTAAACGATTTCTTGACGGTACTTTGGCCATCCGTCGCGTGCTCGATGAGCTTCCGCATCGTCTTGTTCAACCTTTTCTCGGTCATTCTTCTTTCACCTGACCACTCTTCCTCGTCCTTACTTCAACCAGCCATGTTCTCCTCTTTCAATCCCCCAACTTGTCCTTATGCATAACCCTCCTTACTTGTCTCACTCACTTCACCCTCACCCACATCCGATTTCGAATTGTCAACCTTTCCTTCAACATCCCCCTCGTTCCCCTTCTTATCCTTTCCAGTCAACCTCCCTAAATCTCGTCACTCCATCCCATCATTTTTTCAATGATAATATCCTCGGCACCCGCCCTCTCTCCTCTTCCGGACAGTCACTACCCAACGAGCTTGGTTTACAGCATTATCTTTCAAAGAGCCACCGTTCTCCGCGAACCCCCGACCAGAGTTCGATAAACACTTGGCCCCTTCCAACCCTCTCGGCCGTCGCGCCCTCTCCAGGTCTGGTCATCAGCCGTCCGTGGCCCAAGACAACTGGCTCCAACCCCGAACCGTTTCACCCAGGCGTTAACACCCAGCCTTATCACAACTATTTATTAGAACCCACGGACAATAATACCCATTTCTCTTCGGAGAGCGAGGCGTTCCCCCCTGCCGCTTTGCCCACACAGGCTACTTCCATATTGGGGCCTGATATTCCCCGTCCTCGATATCAACCTCGAGATTCAGTAGCGTGTTTTTCTGGTTCAGAATCAGACTCTGGACAGGAACTAGATGATGAACGAAACATAACTCATGACGCCCGTCGAGATCAATGGACGTCTGCCTCTACGGCATCTCCCCGTGCTAGGTCGCCTGTCATGACTTTATCTCGTCGATTCGCTTCCTTTCTAGCTACTGAGGTGCCTACTTGGCTCTATCTACCCGCTCGCTTGGCTTACCCTCCCATCATAGGAAACAAAATTAGGTTCAAATCTTCCCCCGAAAGACATAGACTACGCTACTCGACCTTCCCGCCGTACCCGGTCGTCTTCTAGAAAACCCAAAATGCATCAATGTCAGACTTGTAAGAAGTGGTTCCCGCGGCCCAGCGGCCTCGCCACTCATATGAATGTCCATTCAGGTGCTAAGCGTGAGTCTAATACACCCTGCCTCGCATCTTGCCGAGGCCTGCGCCAACCTCTTATCTCCTGTAGCATTCACATGTCCAGTGCAGAGTTGCAACAAGAAATTCGCCGTCCGGTCAAATGCCAAACGTCACCTCCGCACGCATGGCATCATGCCTACCCCCGACATGAGTTTTATATCCAGTCCGACCGAGGACAACGATATTGCCGTAGTTCGGGATCCAGCATGTTGGATACCTCGCAGTCTCAAGGAAAGGAATCTGAAACTTGAGGATCCCGAGGCCTGTCCGTTATTGATTTCTGAACTGCCACTTGTACGTCCATCAACATACACGTGGGATGGCGATGTGGTGTACGAGGAAAGGGACTCGTTTGCCGAGGCGCCAATTGCACCGTATCATCCTGTCTATGTATGTTTTATCGTTCTTCCCTCGAGCCTTCTTGTGACTGATACCTAACACCTCTTTCGTAGTGGAAATGCCTACCTGGGCCGGCCCCGACGGCTGTGGCCGCGTGCATCAGATCACCTTCTTAAACATTATTCTTTTTATTGCGAAATGCCTCTATCGTATTACTTTTCTTGATTTCTTCGCCCTGGGTCCTCTTATAGGCCTCATACCTTGAACCTTCGTCCTTGGACTAAAGGTGGATCGTTTCGTATATAGGTGGGACGAGGTACGGCTGCCTTGTAGTAAGCTATGCGTAATTATATGGCGACAATCTACAAATCTGTAAGCAGAGAAGCGACCCAGGTAGACATTGATGCCATCACAAATAGGTTGTCTGCACCACATGGCAATGACGAACTTCTCGATAGAAAAAGCATTCAGGGTACGAGTAAGATAAGCGACCAGCCTATATTCGCGCGTGGCCCCAGGCACGCGACGTGTCCTATCAGGCAGCATGACATAGGCAATCCTATTATCTTGAGCGATGGTTTGTGTCATAAAGAACACGATTGACCAAGCCAATTGGTATATCATACGCCTCCGGTACGGCGTTTGGGGGCGCATATGCGAGATAAGGATTCGGCGCACTTGCGTCTGAGTATTGCGCTCTTGAATCTGCGACGTTGAACCCTCGGTTAGAAAAAAGAGAACTTTCCGCAGGCAAAAAATCTGAATCGAAACTGACCGGTGAACGCGCTGAGCTCCGAAAAAGCTGGTGTGCCTCTGATGGCCATTGAGAAGTATGTAAAGTAGGTGAGTAGGACGGTTACGATCGTCCACGCCGGAACGAGTAGGGCCCATTCCCTAAAAATTGGAATTGGTACATGTCAACCGACAACGTAGTACGCCCCAACAGCGAAGAGGGGGGAGGGGGTAAAGCTCCCTTTTCCCCATTCGCAAAAAAGAAAAGAAACGTACCGATTAGGATACCAGCTGACTCCGAGCCATATGATCCACTCGTCGGGAAGGAGAGCCCAAAGAAAGTAGAGGACAAAGAGGAGATAGGTGACTGCCCAGGCGACGAAGCCGTAAAATTCGGGGGCGCGACTGGGCGAAGAAGCTGGAGGTAGCGGCGGAAATTGGGCCAAGGGAGAAGCTGGCGATGTTGGGCCATTGTAGGGCACACGGCTTTTGTCCTGACGAGATTTGTCAGTGACGACGAGGACGACCATGATTGCTGGTTCTGGGCTGCCGGGCCCCCACTTTACCGCGGCATGTTTTGCCGCTCTGGAAATATGCGGCCGCGGCCCGTTGGTTACAAGTACAGCGATGGTACAAGCTACGTGGGGAATTACATGATCTAGATTTTGACATAAAGTCATCCCTTCCAAAGTGTCTGACAGAATTCACTCTATCGTGCTGTTTGGGACAGATACAGTTACAGTAACGACCCGTACGGTCGGCGATTGCGAACAGCCCCTGCCATCATCGACCTCCACGTCGCGGGATCTTGCTCTGATCCCTTCCATTGGTACTAAATTACGGACGTACATCAAAAAATCCATCCCTTCGGTTCGCAAGAACTCAACGGCGAGTCCGGATCTGCTGTCAAAGGTGACGGCTCTTTGCTAAAACCCGGGAACTATGTCCGCTCAAAGCCGATCTGCAAAGCAACGAACGGATGGGCGTAGCATTGATACCCGAAGCATCTATTAAGGGCTTTTTTCTGTGCGCTCGTTCATGGAAAAGGAGAATGTCCGCGCGACATCAAGGCTTGCGAGGACCCATCGTGTTGCCGTCCTGCGAGGGAACATCAGGCAGAGCAGTTCGGGTGATGTGCAGACTTACCATTTCATACGGTTCATCCGGCATTACGTCCTCCCTGTCACAGCTTGGGGATGAAAGCAAGCGTAGCACGCTGGAAAAAAAAAGGCACTGTTCTGGACGCTGATGTAAAGAAAAGAAGAGAAACCCGAACCCTGACGTCCTCGTCTCGGGAACAATCAACACGCGATATGTCCTATGTGGTGGCAGATAGTCGCCGCCTGAAGGTAATGTACGGTTACTCATGCATGGAACACGGGACGAACAGACTTGCCAAGTTGAGGGACGAGAACGGCTCTAGAGGCAGTTTCAAAATTTGCTGGATAGCCATCAGGAGTGAGGAGCTTTGTGGCTAGCTGCGTGGTAATCACAACCTTTCTCAACTCGTATCAGTGGGAGAGGACACGGCGAGACGGAGGTAAGGTCGCACTGAGATGTCAAACGAAGAGCATAGCCTGGCCAAGGCCTGTTTCAGATGTGCAAGTAACGACGAGCGCGTATACGACTTTAAGCCCGGAGAGGTATGGAATGGGAACCAGATCGAATTGAGTATGACGAGGCGAATCTGGGAGATGAGATCTTCCATTAGTAGGAAGATTGCAATGCATCAAAAAGTTATTCACTGATGGGTGTGCTTCCAAGAACGAGGGAAGATCGTATAGGAATGCCAGGAAATCTGGCAGCGTAAAAATGTTCAAGTAGTGTACAAGATCCAAGCCGGTATCGGCGAGATTCCTGGATCCTAAAGGCTAGCTGAAGCGGAAGGTGACCAACAGTAAGCTTGCTTACGAAGCTCTGAATGGAGCGAGGCAGGGCTTGCCATGTTTTGCATGTCTATCATACAATTAACGCGAACAGGGGGGCAATGTATTATATCTCACCAACGAAGAGAACCTGATCATTTGATGATACGGCGTTGGACGCAAATCTAGTCGCCAATGTCTCTTTTGCCGTACCAGGTGGACCTGAAAGCTCCAGAATATGACCACTTGATAAACCTTCTCCCAGGAGCTTATCCAGAGGTACGCATGAGGAAAAAAATCTCTTGTCAACTGAGATTAACTCGGCGGCAGAGCGTCCAAGAAGTAAACTGGTCATGGACCTTCCTCGTGATCTGTAAGCCGTGGTCACGGGTTTTGAACGCGAGCGCTTTTTAAACCCTCGAACACGCCCTTGTTGGTTCAACTTATCCTTGCTTGTTTTCTTTTCTCAACTAGTCATATTAGCACACTCCTCTTCCAGCTTCATATTTTGTGATTCCCAACCCTACGCCTTTGACCATAGATGAACCCCGGCTCGGACACATACCTCTTTAGACAATTCCGAGCAGCATCAGCTGTGAGGGTGGATCGGGTTCCCAGAGCCGGTTTGTTTCTGCCCTTTTGGTGATTTATTCATCGTAGTTAATAAGATTACTGTCGGGATAGCCCGGCGGGACGTATTAACCCTTTTCAGGAACCTCATCGGTAAACCCGCTGGCCTATGTTAACGGTGTACACACCTCACACTTTGACGGGCATCTAGGCCCCATTAGGAACGCCGATGTCTGTGGAAATGGGTCTTCTATGGAGGTTACCTTTTTTACCCCCGATGCTGCAACGTGCGCCCTTCACATTTCCCTATATTCCACGTTCATTACCGATATCGACGATTCCAGAAGATGCCTCGCCCTGTCGGGATACGTCGTCTCAGGTCATCCTATGTAAGATCTGTACCTCTTGATACCTTCTGTCTCATTTGATGCTCGCTCCCTTTGCCCCATGATTTTCTGACGATGGTCCCAGAATTGTAACCCAAGCTGTAAACGCTAGATCTCCAAGGCCTCGTACAGCTATTCAAGCTACATCTTCGGATACTCGTCGTAACCTATATGTACTTGGGCTGCCATTCGATCTATCCAAGTGAGTGCCATACTATTCATCGAGGGCTACCTCTCTGATCAGTTTGGCAGTGCAGAGCTAGTTTCCATATTTTCTCATTTTGGTACCGTTACCCATTCTGTCATCCTAGCTACTGTCGACAATGCCTCTCGGCGTCGAGGATTCGTTGTGATGTTAACTCACGATGAGGCGCAAGCTGCGATGGACAATATCTCTCAAACAAATATCAGGTGCGTCATCGTGAAACTGCCCTACTTACTTCATCACCTTACCTTACGCTACACTCTGTAGAGGGTCCATCGTTGACGTGTCATGGGCCGTAGTCCAGCGTTCACAGGGTGCGTTCAGCCTGCCCATGGCCTTTTGTACTTACCAATAGTCCCCGAATCTAGGCTTTCTTGATGGAGGAGATAGGACTATAGCTCTAGAAGGCCAGGTGGCCTCTGTTTCTCCCAGCACAGATCTTGGCGCTACCCCTACATTTCGGGCTTCCAGTGCTTTAGGCGCTCACCCCAAGACGGTCAATCCGTTGTCAGGTACTCAACCCTGTCATACGAGCATCGTTGTTCACAATCTTCCTGCTTTCTTGTTCGCTCAAGACTCTGACCTGGAGCCTTTGTTCTGTCCATTTGGTGACGTCAAGGACATACGAAAGCATGACATTTCTTCTATTGCCCAGTCTCCCAATTCCGTCTCTGCTATCGTCACTTATTCGTCTGTGGCGAGTGCCAGGGACGCCAAAGCAGCTTTGCATGGCCAGAGCTACGGAGACTACCCTCTGGTGGTGGAATCTTACTTACCGTTCGACAATAATGAGTCTAGCTGGAAACTTGACCGAAACCACTTCTCTGGGTCACCCTTGAATCCTCGCGCCTCTCCATTCGTCTTCGAATCTGCTTCGGTTGTCTCTGCCCCGCCGACTTGTGTTGCCTCTGGGAACTTTCCTGACTACTTTTCCAGGCCTATATCGACTGGCTTAACGACACCTCTCAATCACTCATCGTTATTGGAATCCGTGGCACAAGGACACAGCTCACCTCCGACGTCTAGCCTTCCGTCGCGGAGCAACTCTGCTGCTTCATGGTCTTTCTCACTTGCACGTTCGGGCTTTTACGCATAAAACCTTTAGACCACGACCGAGGGCAATGACCCTCTAAAATGACCCCGCTAGCGATACCAACTCCAGATCCATCCAACAAGGTTTCACGTTCTCAGTTTCAATTTTTGAATCCAAGATACGAATAAAAAATCCGATTCTCCGCCTCTCGACACTTGTGTCTATGTTTGATTGCTCAATTCTATCAACTATCTGGTATGTACACTTGCGAAGCGGTGGTCGAATTCATGTTTATTGATCAAGTATTCAGTAGTCACTGGCACGCACTGTGTAGAACGCTTCTTTTAATTATGGCGCTCTTGGCCGCCTTATTACTTTTTTGGTACTGTAGATGGACCCTGTCGTTAGCCGCTGTTCTTTCGCTGTATTGTGCAATGTGATAAGTTTTGTCTTGCTGTCGCGTAATAACGATGATTACGGTAAACAGTTACCACGGTTCCAGTCAGACGACGCGAAAGGGTCCGAGTCAAGTCAAGTCATAACACCATCTTGTGCCAGTGATGCGCTCTGAAAGTGACGACCGCGAGGATCGAAAACGTTCACAAGCTGTACGACCTCTCCCTCAACTCCCCATTTTGAGTCGACCTGCATCGAGTGATGAACTTGTCATCCCCCACTCTCGCGCCCGGACACCTTCAAATATAATGGAACTCGTTGGGGATGACATCCCTTCAAATGAATCAAGGGGCTTGTATCTGGAGAATATAACAGAATCCCCAATTTCCAGTCCATTGGATGAACCGAGATCGTCCTCCTCGATTTCGTTATCATCCAGTTCAAGATCGTCTCTAACGCGATCACGTCCCGTGAAGAAATCGTCGCGGCTTTCCAGTGGATCTTCTTCAACTTCTGATTTAACAGCTCCCGATGAGTTCACTTCACCTTCAAAGCGACGTTGGGATGATCTCCGTCGCCATTTCCTGCCATCTCATCTGGCTGCTCGCACTGCCAATGTTCAACCTTCCACAACTCCGCCTCCAGCCTCCAGCATTCCTTCGCTCTCTTCCACACCGAAGCAGTTCCGAATACCTAAGCCCGGACTCAAGCAGGTCGTCGAAACGGCGCAGGAAGCAGTTGCTGATCAAACCAAGAAGTTCGCGGATGACATTCTCAGGGCATCGAGGGCCGTGAGCTCAAACGACGTCAAGGTGTCAAGGAAGGAGCGCGAAGGGTCGATAGCAAGCAAGGCGACATCGTTGAACATGGCTTTCATGAGCTCAACCACCGCGGGCCTCGGCATTGCCGGCTCTTCAGTCTCAAGCCACCTGCCGCAGAGTCGCGCCAAGACCATGTGGAGACCACCATCCTTGCAGTCCATGGCAACTGTTTACCTCTCACCATCAGCCGCCTTCACTTCCCTTTGCAACATCATTTCGTACTATGCATCCATCATCCCCAATCATCCTCACCTCGCGAAACGTTTGCCATACGAAGGCGAGGTCCTATCTTCCCTATTGGTTCCTTTTATGGTCTATCAAAGTGAAACTGCCGAAAACGAACGATCACAAGCAGTGGAAGCTTTTGAGGTTTTAGTGAAGACTTGGGCAGCGTCAGACGAGGTAAGGCCCTTCGTGCCCACCCACCGGCTCACTCTTAGTCGCATATCTTGTCTGTGTCATAGTCTTTCCTTGAGCGCTGCCTTTGGTGTTGTAAAGTTGCGCGGATGATCCCGGATCAAAAGGATGACCGAATGAGGGTACTCCATGCCTTATGGTCCTGTTTATCATCCCCTGAAGATCCGTTCGGGATCAGGTCGCCCATCATTCTTCAGACACTTTTTCAGGCGCTGTTTTCTCTACAAGGATCACTACTCGCTGGGGGTGATTCTGAGGAAGCATCGTACGTGCATGGACTCATCAGTGGTGTTAAGAGAGCGGGGTGCGAGGGGCTTGACGCTTCCATGTTGATGCAGCAATATGGGGTCCAGCTCCAGTCCGAAGCCGATGCTCATGCAATCCTGGATTGCGTGATTATCATGGCTCTAGCTGCCTGCACGGAAAATGCCATCGAGGGTGAGCATCAACATATTTTACCTAATCTGGTGGCTGCGAAGGTACGCATGAATCCTTTCATTTTTGTCCAGGTGAAATGATATTGTCTTAGGAAAGTTGGCTTGGTACAACTAGGTCGTCACATTACTCAACGAGCTTGAGGCGCATTGAGACACTTAGTGTCATCCAGTGCTCACATGCCCTTATAAGTTTTCTGCTCCCGAGTGACGACACAACCCGGTCCGTCGAGGACTTTCACATAGTTTTTGAGATCCTCACCGAGTGGCTAATCCCGGTGGCGAATACTCTCGTTCACAACGACTCCTTTGAGTGCAAGATTATGTCTGCCAGACTCGCTCTTCACGTATTGTCTCAATCCGGAAAGGAAACTCGAGAAGCAGTTGTATCACTTATTGGAGGGTGGCTTCGTGATCACAACCAATGGAAAGTCGCTTTCGAAGCTGCCATCCAGGTCATGGTATGTGCCTATTCTTTGGGCATTCTCGATGGTCCATTGCATCTCCCCAGGTGAAAGAAGATAACTGGAAGGCGGTAGTTGCAGTCCTAACGGCCTTAATGGAGCAACTACCCAATGAACTCTTCTCTCAGGTCGCGATGAAGTCTCTTCCAACATTGCATGAGGTGTGTCATCCCCGAGAGTCCGCGTTGTCCGTTCTTAAACGATACATATTAGAAACTGGCGGTTGACCTTCCACTTCCATTCCCAGCACTCACAGAGCTCCTCGAGAGCATCTCACAGAGGCTCCCGAAACTATTTTATAAGCCATTATTTGCTTGTGCGGCAGGTACCAAGGCAACTTCGGTCTTCGGCCATTTGCGGACAGTAGCGCTGCTGGCGCGACACCTTCCATCCTTCTGGATTCGGGACGCTGAGATGTTACTGGTGGCCTTCATGAGTGATTCCAGTAGCATGGAAAGGAATCCACAAGGCAATGCCGGGGCGCAATGGGGTCAGGTCCGCCTCGGTCAAGTTGCAATTTTAATAGAGCTTATTGCCCATGTTCATGCTGCAAGGCAAGACAAGGACTCCCGAGCCGTAAGCTTTCCATTATATGATATTTCCAAGGCTGAGTAATATGATCAGACCACCGACTCTGCATTTCTCGCCGAGGCCAGGTTCTTCTTGGAGTTAGAGTATCGTCTTGGTGCAATCATCGACGAGAAGGTGGCGTGAATTTCTCGTATTTGTCGATTCATTGACCGATTGAGTCTCAAGGAGCGCATGCTCCGAATACCGATGGTTCAAAGAGTTTTACTGGTCAACTTATTCTTCGAAATCCGACTGCTTTTGCGTTCCTTGAAGCCGTAGGTTCATTTCCACGACAACTCGAACCTGAGGGCTGATGCTCGCACAGGGTCCAATGGCTATCTCGTGTTGTTTCCTGGGTCGTCAGCTTCAAGGAAGACGCACAAGTTGCGGAGAAGGACAATACGTCGATTCTCGAGACAATAGGTGAAGTTCATAGCGCCCTTCAAAGTTGGTCTCCTACTCCACAGAAGGTAATATCTCGGCTCATCTCCCTTGCTCTTACTGACTTCTCACAGCGCAAACATTCTACTCTTTCGTCATCATCAACGTCCATGGACGGCGCGTCATTGGTAGTTGCTGGCCCTGCTACTGTCTCACTTCCGCTCTTCACTTTCTTTTCCCGAGAGCGACAGTTGAAAGACTTCTCTAAAGGTCTCATATCGAATTCACTTCGCCTTCTAGTTTTAGTCTCTGGCCTTTTATCGAGAAAGGACCATGAGACCCTTTGCACATGTCTCTGGCAGCACTGCCTCTCCCAGGCGACGCCCGAGACTCAAATTCTTGTGGGTCCACGTTTTGTTGACGCCGTTCCGATCAGTTTCGAATCGATCATTACGACAGGCAACTTTTTTGATTATGCAGGGCGCAGAGAAAGCCCCGGCCGCCATACTAAACGTAATCAAGGCGGATATCAAAAGGTCTGTCTTTGCAAGTATGCTCTTTCGCGAATAGGCGATTCAAGTTCTATGTCAAGCCCGGACGCTTCCCGTCGTCTCCTAGCGGCGCGCCGCCTGAGTTTGATATCCGGATGGCGCTTTCAAATGTTGTCACAGGAGTATATTGCTGACAAGAATTACCGGAGGCCATTTAAAATCGCTCGGCTCCCCATGTCGTTCCTACCAACGGATGTAGGCTCTAGCTCTTTCGTGTTAAGGGAGGATCCAGCAACGGGGAATACGGTCAGTGGACAAGCTCTCCCACCAGAGCTTCGAAAAAGGCTCGCGGACATCGGCTGGACCAAAGACGAGAGCACCACGGATCAGAAACGCGAGTGGATCATGACACCATTCTCGCTACTTTCTGAACAGCAGCTGGAAAGGTTGGAGGCGGGCCTGCCTACGACGATTGTTTCTCGACCTTCTCAATCTGGCGGGCTTGATCGTCCTCCGTCCCCTGCTGCCGAATTTTCATCTTCCAAACGTCGATCCGTCTTTGTGCCACCCCTAGCATCGACATTGCCAGATCTCGCCACTTTGGTGTACGACGTTGATCTCACGGTGGCCAATGCCGCTCGGGTTGCAATCATAGATTGGATGAGACACGATCCCGCCCTCATCGCCAGACCCGCTCTGGATACTTTATCTGCCAGAGAGACAGCTCACCTCGATGCCTCTTTCGCTGTCCTTAGAGGCTACCTCCACAGCCAAACGACGCTCCCTCCCGCTATGGCACACCATATGTTCAATCACGTGGCTGGATTTCTCAAATTTGGTGCCAAGCAGGGTGAGGGAGAGGAGGCACTCACGGGATTTTCCTATGCCGTCCCGTTACTCTCGAAGCTTGTTCCTCAAGTCAGTGACATGTCCCTACGAGAACTCCGACGTGCCAAAGTGGATGTCTTCCTGATTCCGTCTGGTTCCGTCTGGTTCCACTCCTCTACCCCTGCAGGCCCCATGTTTCCCCGATCCTTAAGCGATATCACGAGTGCGTCTGACAGTGAGACAATCCTCCGACTGGGGAGGGTAGTTTTTATCCGAGTCGCCCAGAATTTGTTATTTGTGAATATGCTGAAACGCAATCACCAAGATGTTTTAGCGGTCAGAAAGAACATGGCTCGCCTAGTCCTACCTATCACGGCCCCTGCAGACGACCTTTCTACCTCCACGGAACGGCGTTTTGTCTTTCCAAAAAAAGAGAGAACACCATCCCTCAAAACTGCCGCGGACGATGATATTTCCGGTCTTTCCGTTTTGCTGTCCAGGAGTCATATCCTTTTAGTTACGGAAATTTTCCGTTCCTTGCCTCGACACCTCAACGATAGGAATGAACTTGCCGTTCTCATGGATGGCCTGAACCAAATCTTGCTCGTTCATGGAAATGACATCGGAATTGTCGCACATGCCCTTATCGGTGAGTAAAAGTACTGTTTCCAAACACTCTTCCACTCATTTCGTTCCAGCTTTCATGACTGCTAGCGCACGCTTTCATCGGTTATTTGCTTCGGGCGGAGGCTATACCCTTTTCATACCCTCCCTCTTCAAGGTCTATGCCGAGTCTGAACCCAACGCCGGCGTGAGACATGCGATAGAATATGGCATAAATCGGTTCTACGCGGTTCATCAAGAGGCTTTTGTCTTCCAAGCTCTCGACGTACTTTCGCATGTAGTCATGTCTCCTGAAGTGGATGGTTCCTGGGTGGCCCTGCAGGTCTTTTTACTCCTCTCTACACTGCAAGGCAGTTCTCCCGTATACGCTGCGGACAGTGCCGGCATTCATGGCTCCAATAAGATGCAAGAGCAAGAGGCTCTAATGGTTCGCACAGCGGAGGAAAAACCGCAGACGTTCCTTGCAATGCTGCGAAGAGGCAGTGGATCCCATAGCGAGGACGTTGGCTTCGCAGTTCCAGATCAACTTGAATACGAAGGTGGCCATCTGACGTTGGATAACTTTGTTCGGCTTCTTCTGACCGTCATTGGTCATGACCCAAGTATCCGACGCGCCGAACAGTTCCTCCGGCTGCTACGGCTCATGGCGCCATATCTCTATGATGCATCCTCCATTTCTCGACTCGTGCTTCAGGAAGGAATTTATGCCTTGGGCAGAATATTCATCGCACGGAGCACTGGAAAGGCCAAGACTGCCGAAGACTCACAGATTCACCGTGAAGAATCTAGTCACTCGTTGTCACAATCGGTAGAGGCGAGTTTTGATGTCTACGAGGCAGCGTCAAGTCCAAGTAACTTTGTGGAGATGAAGTTTGACTACCTCTCATTAGTGGCAGAATTCTCAAAATTTGGAGGGACCTTTCCACAGTCCGCGTTGAGACGCATCTTTGATCTCGCCAATATGATGCTGAAGGATTCCGATCCTGTCGGCAGCGAACGAGTGGCTTCTTTCCTGTGCTCGTTCGCGCATCACGTCCTTGTCGGGAATAAGTCCGACCTGCAGTTGAAGCAAGTTCTTGCCTTCCTAAACGAATTAGGCCCAATTTTCAAAACGTACGCGACGGCTGCTGACTTCTCCGGAGTACTGGAAGCTGTCCTTCACCTAGCGGAGAACCCTCTCTATGCCAACGACCCTACATTTTCGACTGTAGTGGTTACAAACTTCTGCTCGGCTGGTTTGGAAATTATCGAGAGACTGGAATATGATGGGCTTGCATTTTCCACTCCCCTTCGGCCTGTGCTCGTCCGCCTCTTGTGTCGGGCAACACTTCTATCGGGAAGTGACGTTGTTGATGTAATCGAACAGCACCCTATTACATTCGATTTTGTTGCTGGCATTCTGTACCCGATGGCATTGAATCTACCTTCGGCTACAGAAATTGCGAGCGACACCCGGTGGATGGAGGCATGGCGCCGGGCGGCAATCAGACGAACGTGGATCTGCCTCCTTCAGTTGGCCATGCAAGCCTGCCGGGGCCGTCGTCCTGCAAGCGACAGGGCTTCTCAGCCTGAGCGTAGCCGGTCACAGGAAAAGCGAGGAAATATTCCTAAAATTTCTTCAGCCGCATCCCTGTCTATGGCGCTTCAGACTCTCAAAGTTATCGTGTTGAAGGCAGAAGATGAGCTATCCATCTCGCTTCCGAGCATATGGGTACAGATGGGTTCACTTCTTAAAGACGTTCTTTCATTCGGAGACGCGAGATTTGCGACAGGCGCTTCGGTGTCGTCCTTTCCCAGGGAGTCTCCCATGGCCCTGAGTTCACGGTCATCAGAAGATTCCGACCTGTTGAACCCTCCATCACCCGGTGTTGATCCATTCCGTTTTCCCTCGCCCCCACGTCCAGCTTTCCCCCGGCCCTCTCTCCTCGACTATCTACTCTGGTCAACGTTAGAATTCGTTTGCCGGCATAGATCGCCTCTCATGCTCCAAATGCGGCTTTTTTTGCAAGAGAAAACGGCATCACTCAATGAAGAACTTCGAGCTCGACACACTCTGCCAGGTCGGAGCAAGCGCCTTTCTTACACGTCCGTGTTCTCTAAAACGCGCCAGAAATCGGAGCACGGTTCGAGAGCGTCATCTCTCGAGGCCTCGCCCTTCCTTGCCCCGCTTAGACCAGATCATGGGGATGTCCTGCTGACACCGCCAAAGCCGGAACGCAAGCCTGGCTACGCAAGAAGTCCGACCACGCCGGGGGGCTCACTGGTGGCAGATCCCAGAATTGTGCACCTAGGGCCCGTACAAAACTTCGACATGCTCCGCCGGTCGCCTTCGCCCGGGTCGGGAGAGGGTGGAGCCAAGTCGCGTAAGTGGCTATCAGCCAAATCGACGACAATAATGTCGGCAAAACTCGCACTGGAGACATACCGCCGGGTCCGCGCCGTGCAACGTATCATGGGATATACTGATTTGCTTCCGATGCCTGATGATGTAGAAGGAGTCGCGGACGACGTGAGAGTTTGGTCGAAAGGAACAACATTACGGGAGATCAAAGATGAAACTGAAGTTCTAATGGAGGAGTTTTGGTTAGAGGATGAGGAAATGATTTGAAACCCTGCATTTTCCGTGTAGTAAATAAAGGTTGTCCAATGTAATCAACGTACGCAGTTCAGTAGCTATAACGCATAAATAAGGCTTGTCCATACTCCAACTACCCAAATCATAATATTTATGGATTATCTGGTACAGTATTCCAGAAAGGGTTTCCCATTCCCACAAGTGTGAAACCACGTGAAAGTGAACCTTTACGCCAAACCTTGCTCCGGCTTCGCGGAGTGGGAAAAGGTACTGGATGCTGAGGGTGAAAAGGACGATGCACAGAATGTGTGCAGGATGACCTGGCGCCCCGAGGGCCACTGGATGTGGGTAGCGAGTGCTCCCCATTGGGAGCAATCGTTAATCACAGTACACCTTGTCACCTTCGTTTTTTGCATCCAGACCCTCTTTGTATATTAGTTGACTCAGTTTCATTGATGGGTGATGAACAGATCACCCCCAGCTGATCAAGCAGCCATCTTTTGGGGTAGTAAGTGCTGTAGCACATGTCTTTGTACAGTATTTCTAACCAAGTCATAAGGGCATGAATTGAAAGCCCTCTTTGTTCCCCCGTCCTTGCATGATCCTGGTTTATTTGTCCACCACTCCTTTTCCCTCGTTTTCGCTTCACGTGCCCTGTAAACCTTCGGAGTCTCAAAACACAAAACAGACTTCATCGGGAAGGCATGTCAAACGCTACTGCAAGGAGTCGTACATCTCTTGCTTACGCTCACAACGATCACTTACCCGTATGTTCTAGGCGAGCATTCCCCACGTGTGACAATCGGAGCGCTTCCAAATGAAATCCTCCTAAAAATCTTCGACTTCTGCCGAGTGCAAGTGGCTGTCGTGGACCCGTCGTCTATTTGGCCAGGGCTGTGGCCAAATATATGGCATAATCTGGTGCACGTATGTCAAAGATGGCGATATGTCGTGTTTTCATCCCATCTACGCCTTTACTGCAAACATCGTACTTCTGTGAAGGAGATGGTGGATGTATGGCCCCCGTTTCCTATCGAAATAAGGTCTTCCGGTCTTGGGGATAACATCCGAGTCATGGCCGCACTCGAGCACCACGATCGCATATGCGAGATCAATCTCGACCTAACATACTCAGAATGCGAGAGATTGGCTACAGTGATGCAGAAGCCATTCCCTGCACTGACGAGTCTTCACCTTAGGTCGGCTTTGTTCGAGCATGTGCCAGTGCTTCCCGATACATTCCTAGGGATTTCCGCCCCACATCTACGATCACTCTTTTGGGAGGGCCTTGCATTTCCGAAGTTACCTCAACTTCTTTTGTCTTTCAATGACCTCTCCAAGCTCTACCTTCAAAGTATACCCGATCATGGTTACATATCACCCGACGCGATGGTTACGGGCCTCTCCGCCGTGACCAGGCTCACATACCTTTGCTTCGACTTCGACTTCGACTTCGAAGAAATCCTCGCCTTTCAACCTCGACCTCCGCTCACACGCGTTCTCCTCCCCGCTCTTACAGAGTTTGAGTTTCGTGGTCCTCCTGGCTCGGGTCGATGTTCCTCAACTCGAAACTCTCACGATCATTTTCAAGCAGCACGCCCTTGACATCCAACCAACCATCTCTCGCTCTCGGATGCTCGGGCTATTCGATTATGCGGAGGTGACATTTAGCCTTTATGAAGTCGACATCCAACTTTATCAGCCAGAGGAGCCAGATCCCTCGCTCCGGCTTGGAGTCGTAGAGGAAGTGATCGGTCGACAAGTCTCATCTATTGCACAGATGTCCATCCAGGCCTTATCTCTACTTTCCAGCGTTACAGAGCTCTGCATCCAAAGCGACAGCGTGATATCCCCTTCGGAATTGGATGACTTGTTGGACCAGTTGGACAATTTTGTATGGCTGGAACTTTTCCACCCATTCACTGCCGTTCTGACCCTGCATTTGTATGGTGTAATGCAACCGTGCATCATGTCTTCGCTGCGAAGGAACATTGCCATCATCGGGGAAAATGTCACCGAGGTGTTACCCGAACTTCATGATCTCTACCTCATCAGGAAAACCTTCAATTGCTAATCTTGACTAGTGTCGCAGTAATTAAAGTATCCGCTCCTAACGATCGCCTAAGACATCTTAACATATGATAGCCTACCATAACACGCAATAAAGTGAAATAAAACGCCACATGCTCGCTAGACGTTTCCTCGGCTAAAATGCAGCTAGCAAGCACCATTATTGTGTCAAATTATCTTCAGTTTTACCATTCTTTTGTGTAATTGTCGCCAACTTAGTACCGCATAAATGTCTTTATCAATAAATTGTGTATTTCTCGCCTAATTTCAGCTAGTGAATGTTAAAGGTATGCTACTGTAAATTCGCTAACTCGATGCTTTGTCCCCATACCTGAACGGGTTTACATAAAATGTGCGCCTGTTCTGCGGATTGGGTTGTCCCAGGTACCAGACTTGTCTTGGGATGCAGGGGTGGGTCGACTTGATGAAACGGCTCATGGTCTCACCTCCCTGGGCTGTGATAAGAAGGATGGGCAGCGGGGAATCGCGATCGACCAGCTGGAGGATGTCATGCCGGGCCTCAGTGGAAAGTGGACAGACGGAGATAACGTGTTCGACGGTTTGTGCGGGGGCTCCACAAGGACAGTTGGTGGTCAGATCGGGTCGGAATCTTGCAATGTAGGAGTCGATAAACGCGTGACCCGTGATGAGGTGGATGAGGGTGGTGAAGACCACTCGTTCGCAGCCTTTCGAGCCTTGGATGGCGGGTGGGTGTTTGCCTGTGGGCGGGACGGGGAGGGCGACGTATGTTTGGGAACAGCGGCCGTTGTTTCGCCAGCGGGTGCTACGTGTCGATGGTTGTGATTTTGGCTACTTGCCGTTGGTAGCTGATGGTGTGGAGTTCGTGATGGTTTGGCGGAAGGGGCACAGGGCGATCGTATTTGAGGTCACCGTGTCGGGCCCGGGCGAATGCGATATCGTTCGACGTGCCAATGATATAGCACGGGACCGTGGCGTGGCGCGAATGATGTAGATAGCTGTGTGGTGTCAGTCGCAATGTCACAGCGAAGTGAGCGAACGCAACTTTACGTTCACGGATGGGGGGCCTCGGCTTGATGTAAGGAGTCGGTGTGTCACCAGGGCGTTGGAAATGGTGGCGGAGGTATGAGGATTCAGAGGCGGCACAACTTTGGGTCCTGTCGAGTGCTTGGGTTGTATCGCGGGCAGGGATCTGGCAACCTTCCATCCAAGAACTCGTGACGCCAGGAGGGTATGGGGGAAGGAGAACGTGGCACTTTCGGAGCTTCGACCCTGGCTGACAAACGAAGCAGTGGGTATGTCCCATCGAAAAGTGTATGCAGAAGCTAGAACTCTGCAAAATGAGCGAGAGCGAGAGTAAGTATTTGTGCCAATGAGAATCCGTCCAAGTCTTGTTTGACTTGCCCTAAATCAGAACGTGACCAAGACGTGACCCAAAGTTGAACTTCCTTTCTTCTTACTCACCGCCATTGCCTTCCTTCGTCTTGCCCATCTCCTCATCATAACCCTTCGAAGTATCCCAAGAATCATATGGATGAATGTGATCACTCAGTGAGTCCACCTTGGAGCTCACAGTTACATGATTGGTGCCGGAACTTATGACACCATTGTAGGTTGTACCTCGGTCCTCCAATGTAGCGGCATTTCATTTTCAGCTGGCATAGACTGTGCGTGTTGTGGTCATCCTATCTCATTTTGAAAATTAAAAACACAACTTGCCTTCCTTGACAGTATCTGAACAGTTTGTGCTACCTAGTATGCCAATCCTGGCTGGTGGGTCTCTTAATATTCCCACATCTTTGCACCTTCCAACTAACACCTATTTACACAGCCCTTATGGAGGGTGCAGTTTGGATCTCGGTGGCAACAAGGACAGTGGCGGGGGTTAAGAGCAAGGGAGGTAAAAGCGGCCCCTTGGTGGCACGGACGGCAAGGAGAAGAAACGAAAACCGGTGGACGAGGCCCGTTTGCTTGGCCTGAATGGGTTTCCAAAGCTGTCAAGGACACGAAGAATTTCAAGCCTTAAGGGAAGGGTCATGAGGTCAATCCTTTTTTTTTTCCCCGCGTGCTACCCTGAATCCATCCCCCACCCCTCTGTAGGCAACTGACTTGGATCGCGTAGAGAAGTTATGCCACTCGAAGCGCATGCAGGTACTCTCCACGTCTCTTGCATTCCTCCCCCACGCATTCTTAATTCTTGATGACAAGGCTTTGTCGCACACGTTCGCTTATGTGCGTGCTGGGGATGTTGAGGATGCGGTAAAACTTTGTCGTGATGCACATCAACCTTGGCGCGCAACCAGTATTCGTGGTTCTCTTCTATTTTCATGGCCTGCAATTTGTGAGCATTCTTTTTTTTTTTTGCCGTTGTGCTGTTCATATTCCAAGCTGACGCTCTGCACCACTAGCCACAGCATGACAGGACGATGCCGCGGAGGAAGACAGGTCTCACTTAGTGTTTGGCGTGACGAAGCCAAAGGACTTATAAATGGTGTTCACCCGTTGACAGCTGATAGTGACAGTGAGTCGGACGTTCTCCGCACGGTGACGCAACATCAGCTGATTGAAGCGCGACTTCATCAAACCAGCCATCTTCTGTGGATTGTCTTGAGTGATGTGGAGCACCTGCCACCATCGTCGCTTGATTGAGACGAAGCTGCGGCTGCTGAGTTGGATGTGCTCCTTGAGGAAGAGGCGACTTGTGAAGCGGCTCCACTGTGGCAAGACTGGAGTCATGCAAGGCATGTCAGTGGGATAGCACTTGTACTTCGGACATAGATAATTACATCCGACTTAGCTCCTGTTTTTAATAATTTAACAAACTTTCGTAATTATTTGAAAACAGCGTGACAAAACTAGCATAATTTTAGTGCTAATTCCTCTAACTCATTAGACGAAATTAGTGAAGTTAACACCACTTAACAGTAATTAGCAATAAAATTATCGGGGGGATAAATAAAATTGATAATGGGCGCTTACCCGCTAATTATTCATAATTAGCTCTAATTAGCAGGTGAGGTTTTTCCTGATGCTTCACCACAGCTATCCGCGAAACTCAGTCGAGGAGCAAGCCATAGAGCTATTCATTGCTACACGTCAGCTTTACGGTCACCCTGTCACAGCCCACTATCCGCCATATAGCGATAGCGATTAGCACAAGTTGTTATTTGGTGTTCTTCTATCCTCACTGCATCTTTACTTCAAGCCACTTCCATGAAAATTTTAATTTTTCCTAGTTCTTTTCCTTTCCTTTTTTTCTACTACAGTATGTGACATTGCTTTAGATGGCCCTAGTCCAAGGGACAGAAATTTCGCGAAGTGGATGTAAGTGTGAAGGCGGCCGCGGAAATTAAATCTGCGGAAAGATCAGGGCTTCAATTTGACCCTATAAAATATCATACATAATTTGGTGGTGCCAGGCGAATGAGACAAAGGGGAGGGAATAGGTCACAAGTGCGACATCGCGATCACCCAACGGAAGACGGTTCAACGGTAATGGCACGTATCTATAGTAATTTACCTAGAAATTCCCAATGAAAGCCAAGGACAATGCACTCAGAAGCCACCAAGCCACATTAAGACTCCGAGAAACTCCCAGGATTACGGCTCCGTTCAAAAGGGTAGATTGGTTAGAGAAGGCAATGTTTGGTGTCAGAGCAGAGGAGTTGGAGCCATAAACGTAGGAAGTGATGTTCTGCCTGGGGGGCGTAGAGTTGGTGCACTGTACGTCAACAGACTTCACGAGCGCATAGAAGTGGCCTGGATGTAGTTTGAGAGAGTTGGGCGGCTACAACATCACGATGGACCCACCTGCAGACTGGTAGTCGGCATCCTTCCAATTAATCATGCCACCAGCCCATTTGATCGTGCCTGGGGCGGACGTATTGATGCCCGCCGGCCATAGACTTCCAAAGGTGATGTTGAAAAGATAGCTGTGTGGTAGCGTGAAGAGACCTACCTAATTTGAATGGACGACGGAGTTGTTGGGTAATGAGCGACGCCATTCGCATCAATGGTGTCTGCTTTACTGACGGTACGGACAACATTATTGTCAACAAGAAAGGTTAGGTTGTCAGGCTGCCAATCGATCTAATGAAGTAATCAAGACCTCAGAATAGCGACAGCTAATTTTGCGCACGGTGAATGCATGGTAGTTGAAGTAGGTATCAGAGATACCAGTTACGACTTCACCTTGAGTTTTATTGGCTGTTTGTATGTGAGTACCGACAGATACGAGCACCCTTGACGGAGAACCCACGGATGTTACCCTGCCAAAAAAGGTTGGTCTGGCCCGTAGTTGTGTTAGCGCCAGGGAATTCCCAGTCAATCTCGTCCTTGATGCCACTCATAGTGATGAAAGCCGTGACTACACCATCCCAACGACCTGTCTTCACTGATCAAATAAGAATTTTGAAGGGCAATGTTCATGTCAAGAACAATCGTACTTGTTGCAGTAATTTTCCCGTAGTACACGTAATGCGTGGATGATATGCGCGTTCCGCCATTGTCCTTTGTGAGGATAAGGGCCAGCTCTCCGCCACTTGAATTGGTGTTGAAGATATTTCCTTGATTCAGGACCCAATCTGCACAGCAAGTCAAAAGAAGCGAAGACTGACAAGAGACAGGGCCTCGCCGTAAGCGGTGGCATTGCCGTTATACAAGCTGGCGTTGGCATGTATGCGGGAGTTATTAATAAAGTTATACTGAGGAAAGAGTCAGTCGCTACGGCATAAATAGACGTATCTCGTGAAGGCTGACTGTGGCAGACTGACAAACGGGGTTTGGTTTACAGGAGGCCAAGGAGAAGGAAGCAAGTGGATTGCAACCCCCGAGACAATACTATGTGGCGAGCGCTTAGCCTACCAGTTTGAAAACATTTAGGACGAGAGCGTTACAGTGCCGTCACCACAAAAGCCGAAGGAGCCTGTTCATCATTGATGCATATCAAGAATGGCGGAACCTTGAAGGCTTACTGCAGCAAGGGGCCAATGCGGCGCATGGATTGGCGCTACTGCTGGATTGGCCGTAAGTTGCGAACCTCTTTGGAAATTGGAAATTCGGAGGTACTTGCCATGTCTGTCCGCTCTGTGCCTGAGCGCCAACGATGGCAAGTAAAATAGCGAGTGACACGATCAATGAAGCCATTCTTTGGGGTTTGAAGATAAGAAAAAAAAAGGTATATGCTGTTGCAGGTGCAGCTGCAAGCCGGGAGTCCCGCCGGAAAGACAACCACCTCGATTGGCATTCATGTTGGGCAAGGCAAAGCGGCTCCGCGATTCCAACTCGCTTCTGCGTCCTCACGACTCGGACTTGGTTTCAATTCTGAGAGTCTTCCTCTAGATTAGCGTTCTTAGTGGACTGGTTAGTATATAAATCACTGTATACTGGCCATTTTCCATACTCGAAGGGGAACATAAACTTGGCGGCCAAACTGGTCAAGATGGGCGCAAACATACACCAACAACGCGTCAATCAATTCAATACGCGCGCGTGAAGCGCCAAAACCCGCGGCGACTTGGAAGGTTCACAACCACAACTCAAGATACCCAACCAGCCAGGTGTTATGCCTTCCGCAAAACCAAAACCTCACGACCAGAAGGATCAAAAAAAGCAAAAAAGCTTGCTGGGATGGCTCTCTAAGCCTGCAGCTGCTAAGGTTGCCCAGTCAAGCTCCGACCATCCTCCCATAGCCGATAAGGCCTCGATCACCGTCGCTTCATCCAGTCCCAGTGGACGCGAATCAATCTTCGAGACTCCCTCAACCAAAAAGCGGGCCTTTCTCGGGGATTCCTCTCCTGCAGTTGGGAGCGCTACTTTTTCTAGATCGTCAGACGGTGGAAGGAGCATCAACGACACTCCGCCTACTAGTGACCCTATTGACGTGGATATATCCTCTGATGAGGATTTGCCTAGACGCGAATCTAAATCTGTGTGTGATAGCTGTATATGCGCATTTGCTCACTCCTGGCAAGCCTGATCTGTGACACAGGCTCGCACAAAGCGGAAGATAGCTATCGAAGATTCGGATGAAGGGGAGGGGGGCAATAATGGTGCCGCTGCACAAAAAAGAGTTTCGTCCGCATATAAGCCTTCTCAGGAACCTGGTAAGGATAAGAACGGTTGCTCCTCCACATCGTGAAGCTCCTGAATCGTTGACGCATTTGTTCTTAGGGCGTGCGAAAAAAGCTCGCATAACGCTGTCAGAAGACGATGCTTTCATCGAAAGCGATGATCAAGATGGGTCTGCGTCTGCCTTCTCTCAAACTTTGAGTAGATTTAAAAAGTCGCCAAAGAAAAAAGGTTAGCTTGGTAGTTACTCCCCCGCATATATTATCTGACAATTCATTCAATTTATTAGCTCGACGTACGCGACTCTCAGGTGATGACGATGACGACGACTTCATTGTTCCTGATGACAGCGAAGATGACCTTGCGTCACGGTCTTCTCGTACTTCTAAGCGTTCGTCCCGCCAGTCCCTTTTAAGCGACTATGAAGACGATGAAGATGGTGTTCAAATTACGAAAGCCAAGAAGTCAGCAGGGGCTGCTGCCAAGCCGTCTCTCAAGAAACCTCGCGCAGCTAATGGCTCAGCGAGTGCCTCTAGCAATAATTTCCTCACTGCAGCAGAACAGAGAGCCCAAGCAACGAAGGACGATAAAAAAGCTCAAGAAGACCCTTTTTCCTTCTTGCAAGACGTCAGAGATGTAGGGTTCCTGTCTAACTACCGCCATACCCCTAGTGATATGTGATCGTTTCCACAGAAAGACGGTGTCCGACCAGGTGAACCCGGGTATGACCCTCGGACATTGTACGTTCCCAAGAAGGCTTGGAATGACTTTAGCCCTTTCGAGAAACAAGTACGTCACAAGTCCGTGAAGATGGTTGCACATGATTGAGCTTCATCTACAGTTCTGGGAGATCAAGCAAAATCATTTCGATACGGTTGTATAGTCTGCAATCTTCTCCCAAATCATTGAACTGACTCGAAGAGTTAGATTTTATTTTTTCAAAAAGGGTAGGCTTGGTTACGTCGTTCTGATAACTAATGTAAACGAGATGTCCTTTCCACAGCAAATTTCTCGAAGTACGGTCGTCTTCTTTCTGGACTTTTATGAGCCGTCCATTCATTTATCTTATATTCAGCTGTACGAAGAAGACGCTCGGATAGGACACCGAGAATTTGACCTCAAACTCACACAACGTGTAAAGATGTCCATGGTGAGCTATTTCTGATGGCCATTAGAACGTTTGATCAACACCTATCAGGTTGGTGTACCTGAGATGGCCTTTAACTTCTGGGCAGCGTCAGTGTATTTACGTATGTCCGGGCGTGGCTGATGCTTGTTTCGTAGAAAATTCCTAGCAAAAGGTACTAATACGCGAGCATGCTTGGGCGTGAATGACTTGACGATGGTTACGTTGATACTAGGTTATAAAGTTGGTCGCGTCGACCAATCGGAGACTGCGCTTGGTGCGGAGATGCGTGTTGCCGCCGACAAGTCTAGAGGCAAGGCTGTTGATGACAGGCAGAAAGAGAAGATTGTGCGCAGGTGTGTGATTTATTATTGTCAAGATGTCTTCTGACTGACGGGGTTGTGCAGAGAGCTAAATAAAGTCTACACCAATGGCACACTGGTTGACGCTGAGCTGCTTACCGACGACCAGGCGGGTCATTGTCTCTGCATTCGAGAGGACGAGGAAGGTGGTGAACATGGGCAGTTTGGAATATGCATTCTAGACAGTGCAACAAGCGAGTTCAACTTAAGTGCTTTCGATGACGACGTATGTCGTACAAAGCTCGAAACGCTTATCCGACAGCTACGACCTAAAGAGGTCTTATTCACCAAGGTGAAGTGAGCAATCACCGTTCGTTGACCTTAGCCAATGCTCTTCATCGACGTAGGGCAATTTGTCGGTGGCGACAACGCGGTTGCTAAAGGTCATTCTTCCGGGGGCCTGCCTTTGGACTAGTCTCCGTGACGTGGAGGGCTTCGGTTATGACAGGACGCTAAGTGAACTAAAGTCACTGTATGCTGTCGGAGGCGAAGACGCCATGGATGATGGCGACGATTATGGTGGCATCCCAGCTGCTATTCGAGATATGTTTGGTTGCAGAACCGTGATCGAAGCCCTCGGTTCCATGATGTGGTGTGTTGAGCTTCCAATCAGAATGGAGTTGGATTGAGTAAGCTTCCCAGGTACCTCCGCCAGCTGAATATCGACAAAGACATTCTGACTATGAAGAATTTCAATGTATATGACCCGATGAAAAGGGGACAAGGCCTTATCCTTGACGGACAAAGCCTGGCCCATATAGAGGTTCTGCTTAATAGCGAAGGGACTGAAGAAGGCTCCTTGCTGCAACTGTTGGGTCGTTGTGTGACGCCGTTTGGTCTGTTCTCTGGTCGATCCCCGTCCCCACAATTTCCTGATTCTTTGCTTCAGGAAAGCGGTTGTTCCGTATCTGGTTGTGTATGCCTTTGCGCAGTGTCTCCGACATAAATGCCAGGTAAGTCCCCTTTTTGTCCGGTATTATCTCTTTTGCTGAGAATTACTCCCAGGCTTGATGCAGTAGAAGATCTCATGAATCACCCAGGTTTTGAGGGCGAATTTATGGAGGTCGCCAAAGGTCTTCCAGACTTGGAACGTATTGTTTCTCGGATTCATGCCAAGAACTGCAAAGTCAAAGATTTCCTGAGAGTGCTCAAGGTGACGATGTCTGTGGTCATGTTTCATTTCACCGCCTAATTACTTTCAACAGTCCTTTAGGGTATTGAGCAAAGGTCTATCCAAGTTAGCAGATGCTTCTGAGACTTTCCAATCGAAGACTATTCTCGGTCTTCTACGTTCGGCTCCTGACCTGCTCCCACATATCAAGAACGTTGAGTCGAGGTTTGAAAAACCAGAGAAGAGTATGTCTTCTCCGTTGTAAATTCTAAAATCACGTGTGACGCCATTTGAAGATAACGATGACCTTTTACCTGTGGAGGGTAAGGACGAGGCGTATGATGAGATTGCACAAGAGATTCTACAGCTTGAGAACGAACTCAATAAATTGCTTAAGAAGTTGGAGAAACAGGTCGGGTAAATATCGCTCTTTTTTCCCCTCCTATTTCCTGCCCACCATTGCGCGACAATCGTAGGTGCCCCCTACAGTATTGGCACAGCGCGCAAGGAAACAAGGCAAGTTATCATCGTATGCTACCCTTGAGATTGTTGAGCCATCTGCCTAGGATATTTATCTGGTTCAAGTCAGCTCCAATCACAAGAATATTCCGCACGACTGGATAAAGAGTGGTGGCACCAAAGTTGGTCCGAAGTTATCCACTCAATCACTCCCATCGGACCTGATATTTCCAGGCATTCTCCCGCTGGGCCGTCCCTTCCCTAAGTGGGACAATTCGGCAACTCAAAGAAGCCCGTGAGCGACGTAGTGCGAGCATAAAGGATTTTAAATTTCGATTGTTTGCCGAGTTCGACAAGGATCGCGGCGTCTGGCTGCGCACAATTCGCGTGATGGCAGAACTTGATTGTCTGTTCAGTCTCGCTAAATCATCCCATGCTCTTGGGGAACCAGCCTGCCGTCCGCAGTTAGTTGAAGGCGATTCAGCGTGGATCGATTTTGAGGAACTGCGCCATCCTGCAATGGCCTTAAGGACGAAGATCGATTTTATTCCTAACGATGTGAAATTAGGTGGGACGGTGGGAAGGATTGCGCTTTTGACTGGTTCGTAGAATCTTCTACACATTCTGGATTAAATCAACTTATGTGCCTTGCAGGACCGAATATGGGGTAAGTATGTCAATTTTGTGGCGCCACTTCATCTGATAGCATGATGCTACAGAGGAAAATCCACGGTAAGCATAAAACGTTGCCGAGTCGACACCCGTGCTCATCCTCTACAGGCGATGCGCATGACTGCAGCAGGGATTGTGAGTCTCGAACGCTGACTTTCAGCACTGTACCCACATTGATGTACTGTGTTATACAAGATCATGGCACAAATGGGGATGTTCGTTCCCGCTCGGAGTGCCCGGTATGCATTCCATTACTAGTGGATGAGTTGACTCGTCTGACTCATGCATCAGGCTATGTCCAGTCGACTCTATTCTTACCCGCATGGGTGCCTACGACAATATGTTCTCCAATTCTAGTACGTTCAAGGTCGAGCTCGACGAATGGTAAGAATCCAATTTCTCAGTCAAGCGATCCGCTCTGATAGTCTACAGCTGCAAGATCATGCGAGATGCAACACCAAAATCGTTCGTGATTCTTGACGGTGTGTTGGAAAAACGTCTGCTCGTGGCATAATTAAAGAATGTTGTTCTGGCAGAGCTCGGCAGGGGTACTTCTACATACGTGAGTGTAGCCCTTCTACTTGTTGAAGTTTGGTGATAACATAGCTTCGTAGGACGGAATGGCAATTGCTGGGGTAAGACACAAAATCTAGCCCTCTTGTTCCACGTCAACCTCACAAATAATATCACATCACAGGCAGTCCTGCATCGATTAGCCACTCACACTCTAGCTCTGGCCTTTTTTGCCACCCACTACGGATCCCTGACAGACGATTACGCATATCATCCTAATATCCGGAACATGCATATGAAGACGCTGGTCGACGACGAAAAGCGGGAGGTAAGCATTCTTGTGCTTCTTCGGCGCCGATCGCACTTATTAGTCATGCGTCGATAGCTTGTATTTCTTTACAAACTCATTGACGGCATCGCGACATCTTCTTTCGGAACGCACGTAGCAAGCCTCGCTGGTGTTCCGATGGACGTTGTTGACCGTGCGGAAATCATCTCGAAAGACTTTGCGAGCAAGTTTAAAGAGAGGATCGAAGGCAAAAGGAAAAACTCGGCGTCGGCTAGGCTGACCATCGACACTCAAGCAGATTTTGCGTATCTGTACAAGCTTGCGACAGGAGAGTGTGAGTTGAAGGTGGATGTAGTGAGAGGGATCAAGGTTTCTATGAGAGGAAGGGTTGGGGGGTAGGGAAAGTTACATAATCATAAAATGATGGTCGATGGATTGTGGTCGAGTTGTGGTCGACTGTGTGGATTTCTTGCCTGATTGACCACCGCTTGTTCTCTTTTTCTTTCACTCACTCCTCCTTCATCTTTCCTTCTCCACTCTCTTCTTTCCGTTCATATTCTTTCAATTGATCCTTCCCAGTCCATGGCATCTCAGTACAGCGCCCCATCGGATAATTCATACGAATCGGCCGAACCACAGCCCCACCCCTACTTACATGAACCCCTTCTCTATATCTCCAGTCTTCCTCATTATGTAACAGATGAGAATTTGGCTGTTGCATTCACCACCTGCGCGCCTTTTCGTCCCCATATAATACGCGATGGCATTGATGGCACGACAAAGCTGCTCTCAGGTACCATTGAGTTCAAGCTTCTAGACAAAGGTGCGCATACTCAGCCCCACCCCACTTCAGATTGTCGCTCCCCCGATTTTGGTACTGACCGACACGCGTCTTAACGCGTGTTTCACAGCTGAAAGGGCGCTTGCCACCCTCCATGGGCGCCCGATCCTAGACCTATCGCCTCCCGTCATTCTCGTGTTATCGCCTTATCCCCCTACTACTCCCCCGACACCTCTTCCGCCCCCGAGCGCGTCTCCACGTCTTGTGAAGCACCTTCCGCCAAGTTACACAGACTCACAGCTCTACGATCTCTTCCGTCCTTTTGGCGCGCTCGCTTCAGCGCACACCCATGCCGGTTTTGGTAAAGACACCGGCGTAGTTGAATTTTGGAGAGAGGAAGACGCACGACGTGCGGAAGAGGCTTTGCACTGCGCAGAGATCGAAGGGAACAATATCGCCGTCCAATTGTATCAGCATCGTAGAGCGAGCGGCGTCATGTCCGAGTTCAGCCCTAGCGCCCCTGCATTCGTTCCATCCGGTTCGGCTTATCCTACCCCGTACCCGACACAAGTGAGTTTCCTAGAGACAACTTTTACTGGTTTCTCACCTACTCCATGTCAGTACTCTCCTCCTAGGGCGAGCCCATATCATGCTCGCTCCCCGCTCCCGTTTATTCATGGTCCGGGTCAGCAGGTTCAACTTGCACCTCTTCATGGCCCAGGCTCCACCAGTCACAGTGGTTTGATTGATCCATGCAACTTGTTCTGCAAAGTACGCGCTCTTCAGCACTTCTGGATAATTGCTTAAAGTTCCCTTAGAATCTCGACCCTGACATTGATTCAAATGGACTTTTCACGCACTTTCGCGAGGTGAGTTCAGGTGTATTTCTGTCTTAAAAGAGTACTTATGTCGTGCAGTTTGGTCAAATTGTCAGGTATGTCGGATTAGTGAACGATATCGATCATGTTGCTCATTCTCGTCAAGTGCTCGTGTCATGCGCAACGAAAATGGTGAGAGCCGTGGCTTCGGGTTTGTATCCTTTCAAACACCGGACCAAGGTCAGTAGGCCCTATTCCGCGGAATATTTGTTCTAAAATCATTTGACTTAGCTAACGCTGCGTTGCGTGCCATGAACGGCGTTCAGCTAGGCACAAAGCAGCTAGTCGTCCGCTTGCACGAGCCGAAGCAACTGCGTCAGGAGAAGCTTGCTGCACGATTCGCTGGGCATAACGGTCACCCTCGCAGCGCCAGTGGCGCCACGAGCCCCACGGCTAGCGAAGGTGGAGAAAGCTACGCCGGTTGGCCGAGCCCAGGTGCTAGGTCCGCCATCCTAGGTTCTCCTGTTGGTCACAGTGAACGGTTGGAACGACCCCGGAGAGGTTCCGGCAGCTATTATAACGTAGGCACCCACCTACCGCATTTTTCACTATTATATTCTCACTCTTGATCACAGGCGGCTCTAGCAGGGACGCTAAACCTACCCATGCGTTACGATGATTTATCCGCCCTTTCTCCGGTAGTCCGGAAGGAGGTTCTCACAGGTGAACTCAGTCGACGCCTCAAGTCCATGCCCACTATTCCTGCTCCAGAAGTCGACACAATTGTCGAGTCTCTTGTTGGGTTATCCCTCAGTGATGTCGTATCCGCTATTCAAGACCCTACCAGGCTTCACGAACAGATCCAGCGTGCGCGTAATGCCCTTGCCTCCTCCGCAGTGACGCCCCCAGCGAAGACCCCGTCACCTGCAAACTCGCAGGACTCACGTTTGCTTGACCCAAATGCCCTGAATGCGACTGCCTCTGCGCCTGAACACCCTTCAACACCTATCTCTGTCGCTGCTTCTCTTTCGACACCACCGCGCACCTCGTCGCCCTCAGGATCAGTTGCGCCAGCTACCGCCTCGGAACGTGAGCGGATATTGGCTGCAGTGACCCGCTTGGAACCCGCACGTGCCATTGATTTGACTGAGTTGTTGATGAGCCTCCCGAAGCGTGAGCGTGCAATGTGCCTGTTCAACGTCGAGGTGTTGCGTGCCAAGCTTGTCGACGCGAAGGCCGTTCTAGACAGCGACGTTCCCGATGGGCTCGCCGCTCAAGCTATTCCGGAGCCCGTCACACCCCAGAGCAGACGTACCGTTTCAGCATCGCAGGAAAGCACCCCACGAACTCCAGATCTTTCGTCTCGTGGTGCATCTGCTGCTGCCTCACCCACGCCTGCGACCCCCGGCACGACATATACCGTTGCATCACTTGCCCGGCTGCCCGCGGCGGAGATAATCAAGATCGCCACCTCCCCTTCGACAACAGGCTTGCCATTGCCGAAAGCTGATCCAAAGATAGTAGTGGCTACAGACGAATTTATAGATTCGTTATCGGGAAAGCCGATTCAGACACAGAAGCAGCTACTCGGCGACAAACTGTGAGTTCATACGCTGCAATTCTTTGCTAGATGCATCTAACCAGCTGGCCAGCTTCCGTGTGATCAAAGCATTTGGCCTGAAGCAGGCTCCGAAGCTCACAATTGCGCTTTTGGATGGTGACGACCTTCGCGCCCTCGCACACTTGATGAATAGCTACCCCGATGTATTGAAGGAAAAGGCCATCATCGTTCAATCATCTATACAGAAGTAGTCTCGCATCCCTTCTGGTTTTACACCGGGGACTTGGTGACAAGCCGAGGCTCCTCCAACTTTACGAACTGAATCACGCCCACGCCCCTTTCGCCTCTAAATTCCTTGACCACTACGGAACAACTTTTTCATTACTCGCCGCTATCAGATCCATCAGTTCTTTTACTGGCATTGACCGAGGCGGCTGTGCTGATACCTCATTTCATATAATTTGGTTTGCGTCGCCTTCTCCCTTTGTCTACCTCCCTAGTTTGGATTCCTTGTGCATCTAAGTGGAAAGGTTGATCTGACTCCTTTATAATGACTACCCTGCATATTCACTTCTATCAGGCTTGTGTTATCTAACCTTACGATACGCTTTGCTCTTCTCTTACTGCTCTTCTGACCTGTACACCGTTCTGTTCTGCGGTTGGGCGTTTGTTTGTTCAATAAATTACCTTGATGCGGTCACATGATATTCACGTGCGTGTTTGACTTGGGATGAGTGGCAAAGTTAGTTAGTTTGACCTGAGCTGTGACCATGATGACCGATGTTTTTCAAGATGAACAACCCACTGTCGTCGATGGTGATCTCATAGAGGCCGCCAAAGAGAACATTCAACCCCTCGCTAGTGGCCGCAGAGCTACGACACTCTCGGCAGTCCTCTCCACCCCCCATGCACAACGCGAGTCTAAGCTCTCTGCCGTGCGGAACCGCCTACGGATTAATGTCGAAATTGCGCTTGAGGATGACGATGACAACCCCTTGGAAGCTTACTGTCAACTCGTCTACTGGACTCTCGAAAATTATCCCCAGGGACACAGCGCGGAATCAGGGCTGCTTGAGCTTCTTGAAGAGGCCACACGTGTCTTGAAGGATCACAGAGATGGAATTTGGAGAACTGATCTGCGGTACCTCAAGCTGTGGGTGTTGTACGCCACTTATGTGGAGAGGCCAATCGTCATTTACCGATACCTTTTGGCCAACGAAATCGGAACGACCTTGGCGCTATTATACGAAGAGTTTGCCACCGTACTGGAGCGCAACGGGAGGTATGATAGTATCTTTGTTTCGGTACCGACGACCACACGTTGAATGCCACCACTACAGGCGCGTGGACGCTGATGAAACGTATCTGCTTGGGATAAACCGCCAGGCATCCCCCGTAGAGCGTTTACAGTCAAAATATCGGGAATTTCAGAAGCGCATGATGCTCGCCACACCTTTGGAAGCCACCCCCGCCCCCGAACAGTCACAATCAACAGCGGCAACGGTGACGCGCCGCAAAATCTTGGGCGAAACGACTTCTACGTCAAAATCGTCGACGCAATCGGCGCGTTCGACGTCTACAACCGCACCTTCTATTCATCCACAAGGGGATGTATTTGGCTCGGCATCGGGTCCTTCCCTGCAACCCAAACCAAATGCGCGGATGCAGATCTTCGTGGACCCCTCCGGGACTTCTGGCGAAGAAGCGCATGCAGCTGAGGAGGCAACGGCGCCAACGCCGTGGAATGAGCTAGGTACGCGGAAAGAACGAATAAAGGAGAACGTGCCGAAAGTGTCAAAGCTGAGTGGAACGACACTGCGACAACCGGGGAGACAGCAGCGCATCGCATCCGCGTCTGTGGCGTCAACGTCCCGAATTCCTGTTTTCAGGGATCCTCCATCGGTCGAAGAAGGCATGATGTCCCCACCGCCGGCGCCGTCCGGTGCCGAGGTGAAGAACAAAGATAGAGAGGTCGTGCCAAAGACCCCGGCGCGTTCACTGATCGTCCCGTTCAAGGATGAGGTGAAAGAGGTACCCGCTACACCGCGATTCGTGCCATTTAAAGACGATATTGTGAGTTTTTGTGTTTGCACGCTACGGCGAGGCGAGCTGCGTTCTTAAGGAGTGTCTCAGCCAAGCACTCCATCTACGTCATCTGGCGCTGGCGCGCAGGTCCCGGAAAGCGTCATGAGAATGAAAACGATAGGGACAAGGGGACCATTGGCATCTTCGGAAGCAGAAGCTCTTAGGAAGGATCCCTTCAAGAATTATCCGGACAAGCCACTGGAACTGGAGTAATTGGGCTGGGTGGAAGGAATGTCCCGTTGTAATTAGTTGCCGTTTTAATGATATCGATCGTGACTTGTTCTGCCTTTTGAGTCATGTCTTTCACAAACGTTGCCTTGTACCCCGCAAATCCCACGACTAACCGAGGGGAATCCACTCGACTCGGTGCAAGTAAAGGTAAAATTGTATATACGAACGGCAAGACCGTTTTTGTGAGTATCCATCTCTCCACCTGCTCAAGCAGAACTTGAGCAGTCTACACCCAGATACGAGATATCGATGTTAGCAGCTTACTCTGTATGATTCAAGCTGTTCTGATTGACAGGGCAATACGCAAAGAACCCCGCGCTTGGTATATCATACAATGGCCATACCCAAAACACGACCGTTGCACGCGTATCTCCAACGGGATTCTACTGTGCCTCAGCTGATACGTCGGGCACTGGTACGCCTTCTTCCATCTCATATCCACCCCCAGATCTTCTGACTGACATTGTGGGCCCAGTTCGCATCTGGGATATCGTAGGCGAAGATCGAGCACTGAAAGGAGAGTTCAAAGTCATCTCTGGGAAAATGTACGATCTCCTCCTTTCTCTGCATATGCATCGACTCATAAAAACTGTTCCTCCTATCAGCAACGATCTCGAATGGGATGGCGAAAGTAAACGGATAATCGCCGTCGGCGATGGGAAAGACAAGTATGTGAACTCCTCTCAAAAGAGGGAAGAGGATTATTGACCCGATCCCGTCGTTTCGAGATTCGGTCACGCATTCATGTTCGATTCGGGTTCGTCCAGTGGAGAGATCATCGGACACTCAAAGGTCTGGTCCACGTTTGCTTGATCGGGCGACATTGACGTTCAAGACGATTATTACGTCCTTTAGGTCATTAACGCCGTCGCGATCCGACATCAACGGCCATTCCGCGCTGCGACAGCTGGCGACGATAATCTAATCATCTTCCACCAAGGTAGTGCAGTGCAATTTCCTAGTACGATCCTGGGTGGCGGGCTTCTGAATTGAAATTCTAGGGGCTCCTTATAGGTACGATAAGGCAAGGATCAATCAAGATCATGTATACCGTACAGCTAACTAAAGCCACAACAATAGACGATCAAGTCTCACACAAAGTTCGTTCAGGATGTACGCTACGCCCCGACTGGTGACCATTTTGCGAGCGTCGGATCGGATGGCAAACTCTTTCTTTACGACGGTAAAGAGGGAACAACACTGGGTGAATTCTCTGGCGGTCATTCTGGCACTGTCGTAAGTTCAGGCACGTCTTCTTCCCTGCTCATGACTTTTGATTTCAATCTGCGTGCTTCGCGGCCCCCGTTAGTATGCAGTAAGCTGGAGCCCTGACAGCAAGGCCATCTCATCTTGTTCTGCAGATACAACCGTCAAGCTATGTAAGCTTTCGCATTTCTGAAGCGTGTTTCATCAGTACTAACTTTGCCACACCCCCAGGGGACGTAGAAACTCGCAAGGCGACTACCACTTATACCCTTGGAACTGGACTTCAGCATCAGCAAGTTGGAAATGTGTGGAGTTCGCCGGACATTATCGTATCTCTGTCGTTCTCGGGAGACTTGAACGTCTTCGATAGACGCAGCGGAGAGAAGCCCGTCAAGGTGTTGTACGTACGTGACAAAAAAATTCACCAAAAGTTGAACAATGTCGTTCTACATCTCTCGGTGTTTGTAGGGTCCTCAGAAAGCGGTCACCTCGGCCATTCCGACATCGACTGCGTCTGGGGTGTTCCTTACAGGATCGGCTGACGGCCGGGTACTTTCTTATGATTCCTCTGGAAATGCGACTCCACTGACCGGCCAGGGACACACGAACCTCGTTTCCGGACTCACCTCGACGCCGGACGGTAGAGTCTTCTCTACTGGTTACGATGACCGAGTCCGAGAAGTGGAAGGAAGTGGCTTCACGTACGACTCATCACCCTCTTTTTTGACGTTCTTAATTTTTGATGCGCTGAAAAATCGGTCCAAAGGGCCTCCGTTTTTTCCACGGCCTCCCAGCCGAAATCTCTCGCGGCTACGAGCGATCACACAATTTTCGTCGTCGAAGCCGATGCGGTGGAGGCGGTACGAAATAATCAGAAGGTTGCCGACCTTCGGCCAGGAGGCAGTCCTACGGCCATCGCTGCTACAGGTCCCGTGGTTGCGATCGGCTTTGGGGTAGGTCAACGAGCGATGGTCCGCGCATGCCGGGGGATTTGCTCACCCTCATGACTCGATTCTTTCCCAGGATCAGAAAATTCGGCTGTACAAATGGGACGGGAAGGCGTTCCAAGAAGAAGGCCTTTTACAATCCAACCAAGGCCTCGTGAGCGCGTTGGCGTTCTCGCCTGATGGTTCGAAGCTCGCTGCGGGCGATGTGAGTCACCCCCGCTTTTGCCCTCACTTAGGAGTCCTGACGTTCTGTTTCGCATAAGTCCGCTGGGAAGGTCATCCTGTACGACGTGCCAAAGCGCGAATTGATCACGACTCGTTGGTCTTTCCACTCTGCACGCGTAAACACGCTGAGCTGGACCGCGGACTCTCTCCATTGCGCCTCTGGCGCATTGGACACTCACATATACGTATGGAGCGTCAAGAAGCCTATGAAGAATATAGCGATCAAGAACTCTATCCCCGGGGGCGTCAACGCCGTTCTCTGGGTGTCGCACGAAGGTTCGGAGGGTAAGCTAGTGGGAATGGGTGCGGACGCGTCTGTCAAGGTGTGGCAAGTGAAGTTCCACGGGTAGGTTTTGCTAGAAAACCGTTTGTAAAATAGGGGGGAGGTCAGGTTGGAGAAGAGATATAGATTCAGATTCAGGAGGAGAGGATCCGAGTCATTTGATCCATTCATATCACGATCATGGCCAGGGCGCCCTCAAACCTGGTCACTGCTATGAGGCGTCACTTGATATGATATGATACGATGCGATATGATACGATACGATATGATACGGATACGAGTTTAGTTTGCTGCGAGGAACTAATCTGATGTGGGCAAAGTCATGGGATCTCTCTCGCAGGCCAAACCGAAACGTTCTAGCATTAGGCGACGATCGATCAAAAAAGACAGCAAGCAAGGGACCCTTGATCATACAGGCTTCCATATTTATCCCGGACTGGAACTGTGGCTACACATAACCAGAATTTTAAATACCGAAAATAAGATTGCTATCATTTACATTGCGTCGTTTTCGCTGTCATGCATGCCCGAGAAAGAACAAAGGGGAAAGAAAACCTAAAAACCCATCCTCATAACATAGTAACTGCAGAAATCAGTAAGTAATAGATACAACGATCGTAGATGCCACTGAGAAACAAGATGTACAAACAAAAAAAAATCATTTACACGGCTTTCGTTGGCAAGACAGTGCTACAGTGAGAAGAATGCTTCTGTGGTTGTTTCCTGTTATGAAACATCAACCAAATCACAAGACCGAGTACGTGGATAAACGGACAAACCCGGTACGTAGGGTACCAGACACTTTGAGTTGGTCAACCAGACAGCGCACGTCTTCCGTTCGACTTGTTCGAGAATCGTCATCATCCACATCGCTGTTACTCTGCACATCCCCGACACATGTGCTACCCTGCAGGTTCGTAGACCGTCCAATCAGACGATCCTCTGGATGCTCTTCTGAATTCTGGCCAACCCAGCGTATGCGGAGGGCGCGTTGAGAATCCTTGTCGGATGGCACCAATGAAAACTCTCCTCCTGTAAGGGCGGCAGCATCAGCCGCTTGAGGGGACTGCAAATGCATGCCATGGGTTCGAATGTGACGTTTTGCATTGGAGCGGACCGTGAAAGATTTGGCGCAAGACGCAACGGGGCATTTATAAGCTAATCACAAATGGGTGTCAGCAGATCTGAAAAACGATATAAACACGACGTACGTTTATCACCCGAATGTGAATTCATATGTGTGCGAAGACCACTCGGACGTGGAAAGGACTTTTGACAAAGGGCACAGGTATGCATCTTAGATTTACCTTTACGCTTTGGGAAGTTAGTTTCCTCGTGATGAGGCTTCTCGTCAAGGAGGGCTTGAGGTTTTGGTTTTGGAGGAGAGACAGACTGCAGGGAGAAATGATAACTGTGTCCTTGGTATTCTTGTTCTTCGCTGGGAATCATGAGGTCATTCAGGGAGAGCGGACATGGGTCGTCTGAAGGATCGACAGACTGGAGGGTATCGAGGCGAAAAGCTTGAACGGAGGGAAGAGAGGGGGGTGGAGGGCGAGAGGATTTACGATCAGGGCTGGAGGGAGGCGAGGGCGAGGGTGAGGTGTGAGGTGAACAAGATGACGAAGGAGGCGGTGGTGGCAACGGCGACGGTTGTGGAAGGGGGGGCGGAGGAGGAGAGGGAGAGGAAATTGAAAATGGACTAGCTTGAGCGGGAACCGGGGGAATGGCAGCCGAAAGGGTATAAGATGGAGAGGGGTAAATCGGGGTACTGTAGGAACCTGTAAGGGATCGAGTAGAGGAACGGTCATCTACGGAGGCGGAGTTGGGTATATGCTGCTGCGTGGATGAGAAGCTAGTCCTTGAAGGATAGGGTAACATTGGGAGTAGCCTCGAGTTTGAGATACGATCGTCTTGGAAGGGATGATATGTGAAGTTATGAAAGGAACGACGGATAGGATCCGAGGTCAAGGAAGAAGAATGTGGTTGTTGTTGTTGATGTTGTTGTTGTTGTTGTTGGTAAAAAGGTGAGTGGGTAGAATTTTGCCATAGATTATAGACATTCGAAGGGGATTGAGAAGAAGAGGATGTTGGCGGTAACGAGTAGTGATGAATACCTGTCAAGTCAAGCTGAGGAGAGAACATGAATTTGCAGGATCCTCGTCGACGAATTCTGCTGGGCGCGCGGGCGGTTGAATCCCAAGTGAGAAAGCCATTAGGTGTTTAAGTACGAGCAAAGGCGTGGTCAAAGAGAGGCACATTCCTATCTCCCCCTCTCGCACTTCCAAACCCATTCTTGACAAGTATCGAGAGCTGACCGGTAAACAAGACGTAAACAATGGGCGGATCCTTACAAGAAAATTTCCTTACTAGTCATTCCGCGCTTCATGGCCGCCCCCTCTCCCAATCCTCATGCTTCATCCTTGCCAGCGACAAGCTCGGACTATTAAGTCTCATCGTTGCCACCTAACCTTCTACCCTTGAGCCTGGATTCCACACATCATCATCATCACTCTCCTCCCCAATCATCAAATTAAAATATCCAATTGCGTACCTAAACCCAGTCACCCTTCCTCCCCCCCCCCCGGATCTCCTCGGTCACTTCTCGCTTGTAACATAGACCAGTAGGATACATACACATGCAAGTCAGAGAATAATATACAACTGCGCACTTTGAGATAACGCCGTTTCACGTGACTTGTCGAATACACATTCCCCACAACAACAAACAAATTTGTCCGTCTCTCATTGGCCCTCCCATGTCAAGGCGTTCATCTAGCAACAGTGAGCTCGTACCCTCTTTCCTACAACCTCTCCTCATTTTACTCCTAGAGTCCCATCCTAGTACTCATGACACAGGTCCAGGTCAGTACTGGTAGCCGCTCACAGCCCCTTTTTAGCGCCCTCCTCAGTTACCGATTTCACAGCGTTTGCGAATTTCTTCTGCGATGACATGTCCAATGACATGTCCACGTACTATCCATCCATGTATGATGATATCCGGGAGAAGAGCATCGCAAGCACAGCCGTCCCTCGCCGAAAGCTTAGGAAACTTCTTCTCTTGGTCTGTTCCTCACTGCCTTCACTCTTCTCTTATCAACTTACCCCTGTTCCTGTCTGTCTGTCTAGAGTATGTTCATGACCCTGAGCATGGCTATGCTTTCCGTCCACTCTTTGCGCCTCCTCGCCTACTTGGGTTTAGTAACCTCGAAACAAGAGCGACAAGATCAAGTCGCGAATGGCCTTTTGGCTCATCTATCTTCCCAGCTAATGGCTGCGGGCCTCATCAATACCACCTCTACTATACCATTTCCCCCACCTCCTCAGAGTTGCAAGTATAAACCCCCGCTCTGTCATCTCAGCCTTCCTTGGCTGTACGGGTCCATTGTCAGCCTCACATGTGCATTAGGTGCGATGCGGACAATCTCTCGTATAAGGAAAGATAGCCAGGACCATTCGCGTGAAATTCATGCCATTCGTTTCGGGTTAGGTGGTGCCACCTTGCTCTTCTGCGTTGGTATCTCTGAGCTATTTTTATGACGAGAGAAGGCTATAATCCCCACTGTCCAATTGTAGTAGCTGTACTGAATATTTTATCCATCCATGTAAACGCTACCAGATGTACTAATTTATTTCGTTCTTTGTGCACCACATCCGACAGATCCAGACGATAATCCTAACTGCGGCGCGTTCTCAATATTCGACTGCGTCGTGTCTCCTAGCAATTATTCTTCTCAGATCCGACCTCGTTGAGATTTGCATTCCAGCCGTTCTTTTGCCCCCGCGTTCTTCCTTTACACACCATAATGATCGAGCTGAACTCAGTGTCCTCGTGTCTTGACAATTTTTGAACAAAAGTCTCCAGCGTGCTTCTCCACCGCACTGCCTAGATTACAGGCACTGCTCCATCCTCACATCGTCAACCTGAAGTTGCACGTTCTAGTCGTCTTTCACCCTTTGGTGGCCCGAGGAGGCCGGCCGCTTCTCTCACAAAAGAAAACGTGTAAAGCAAAATAAAATAAAAAAGGTCGCCAAGTACTTTTCTCGAAACGATTGATCCACAAATTTGGCGCCCGCAGTTCCACAGTGGCCAAGGTTCGTACTGTATCGCCTATCATAAGAGCTACGGGCATCGTAGGTCCGCGCTGCTAATAGCCGCTGCCACTGCGGCCCCGCACGCTACCCCCCTCCAAGCGGGATCGCACGCCCGACCCTACCACTCTTTTTTTTTTTACTCTTGATGTCATCCATCTCTGATGGGAACATATTTTTTGCGTGGTGAGGCTCCGGTAGCTCCGGGGGTTTCATCCCCCCAAGCCCCTCCCCTTTGTTGCTCGTGTGGCGTGTGGCTGGCGTGCTATTGAGTAGGGCGCACCAGAAATACGTATCGGGAGTTTTGGCACCGGACCTGTAATCCGACCTCATCGAGATAAGTTCAAAATTTTGTTCAATTTGCGTCTCCTTACTTCGCTTCTTTCGCTTGCAAAGGACAATACTGTATGTAAAGTAGTCTTCGCCACCCCCGCAACTTTTAACAGGATTTCGAGCAGGATCCTGATGGCTACAGTATCCCGGGAGTTTGGGGTTTCCGTTGCTCAAAGTTTAGGACATTTATCGCATAATAATTTTACGCCCCAACTTGTCATGACATCTTGTCTACTAGCGAGCATCTAATGCTCATTCATGACATTCTTTTTTTGTGACAGTAGTGAATAATAACCGCGTGTCCAGAGTTTAGATTGACAAGATTCAAGGGGGTGCCTCAGGCTATCCACACCCCCGCAGCAACCAGGCAGCAAGCGAAATGAAGTAATACGGCGGTACAATCATGACAGCACTGCAACCATCCCAGACGTCTGTCTGATCATGATGTCCCTTTTTGTGGTCCCTGCCCTGAAATTTTAATTTTTCGATCACGACACTTGCTCAACCTCGAGGTGATTTGCATAATTTGCGCGCTACGCATGCGTGCCAGTGCGTGTGTACAGCTTGCGGGTAACATTTACTACTAAGCATCGTCCGCGGAGCGCGGGCCTTTTGCTAGATAAAATTCTAGCTTTGGGGGGACCCACGGGTTACGGACTGGCCCTGAACGTTTTAAGCCTTCGTGGCGACACGCGCGATTATGCTTACTCACATGTCCGTCGTGAGCGCATCCCGCCATCGACGTGGATAGCCTCATAAGATGCCGATGCAATGCCGAGCCAAAAAAAATATTTTAAATTTAAAAAAAAAAGTTACAGGCGACATGAGGTGTGGTGTTGGTTTGTACGACAAAGAACAAAAAGGGAGGACCTCATTTGAAGCAATATACCCTTAGATTGCCACCAGAAGGGCGGAGAAGGTGAAGCCAAGCCAACCTCGGTGGCTAGCCGAATGATTGGCCCCAAACCCGCGGCCAGGATGCCCGACTCACGGCACAGAGAGACAGGTGAGCACGCATGTGCAAAGTTAAGATGTACACCATTTGGGAATGTGTCCTCAGGCTACTACTGTAGCACGCATTTGGTTTTTACAAGTGCATGGAAGATGTAACGAGCGAGAGAAAAGATAGGCTTTAGATCAATTTCTTTACCGAGTTTTTACTAGTAATCAATTTGGACAGCTCGACTGATGAATCATCAATGCTTTGCATTACGCCCATACACATGTCATTCGAGAAGTAACGAGTCAACGAGGCAATCGGGGAGCACGACGTAGAAAAATTGCCTGCACCTTGTACAAAGCTGGAGTTCTTTTTATCAGGAACAACTCAAGCAACGTAGCGGAATCCAGGCGCCTGTCACGTTCGATGAACTTGGGGACCTGAACCATTTCCAGGAAAGCGATAGTGCTTACCCTATCTGCGAGATCTGACGTATCTACCCGAGTATTAGGAACGTGCTTTCCATACACGCGATCACGGCGTGCATTTTCATGAAGATAGTGAATCTGTAGCAAGATACATCACAAGGCTGCGTCGCGTGAGATGATAATAGCATACAGTAAGAATGCAAGTGCATATGGTTCCAAGAAATAGTAGCCCAGCCAGGACTAACACGAATGGGGTTAGAAGAAGTACGTCCTATAGGCAAGGAGCGACTTGCCTGAAAAGCCTTTACTATTCACGAACGTTAGCCAAAGTTGGATAAATTTAGTTTTCTGTTCACTGACATGTACCGCGGCCCTTCAACAGCAGGGAAAAGATGCGATCCGAGGACGCTACCGCATTGACCAATGGCCATATAGAGCGGGGTACCCGTGGCGCGTTTGGTCTCAGAACCCAAGTTGTGAGCGTCTAGATACACCTTTTCAGAAGAGAGCGATCGCGATCGGGTAGCAAGGGCGCTTACACCAGGCGATGACGAGCCCGATTGTCGTGTACGTGCCACTGACAATACAGAACGTAGCGAAGTACTGCACGTGATTGTTGTGTGCGACGGTGAGTAACAGACTGCCACGGTGTAACCTTGGATCAGAATCAAATCACCGAATGTATTGAAACGAACGTACAGGTACCCTGTTCCGCCTATAGCGGTCGAGACGGTGATGAAAGGCCCGCGGATGAGAAGGCGGTCTGATGACCACGACGAGATTGTGATGACGACGGCTGTGACAGCATAAGGCGGCACAGTTAGTAACTGCGCACGCGCGTCAGCTGCGGAATACTGTGAGCAACGACATTCAGATAACAAGGTCGGAAACTCACTGTATCCGAGAGTCTTTATTATGGTCGGCAAAAACGCGGAAATAGAAGCGAGCGCGGCGTTTGCTCCGAAATAGACGACGCCGCCAAGATAAATCTAAGAAGAGGCTTGAATAAGCTCGCTGCAAACGCTCTCCCCAAAAATATCTTACCCTCCAGTCCTTGAACGCATCGACGATGTGACCTGAGAAAATATAAGCGATGCACTTCAGCCTGAGGAGACCAAGCACAAGAATTTACTCTTGTTTATATGATACCCTATATCACCGCTCGTGTCACAATTGGCACGGGCTAAAGCAAGCCTCCGCTCTTCCTCTGTAAGAAAGGTCGTTGTTTCAGGTCGATTCGGGAGAAAGGCTATCGCGATCAGACCGAGGATGACCGCAGGAATGCCCTACTGACAACTTGGGTTATCAATGACAACAATTACGAGATGATGAAACAGACCTCGATGATAAAAAGTAGACGCCAGTTTGAAAACCCAACGTGAGCATGCTGGACACCAAAAGCAATGAGGCCACCAAAGGCGCCAGCTACGGCAGCAAATCCGAACCAATAGGCAAGCCGCAACCCTAGCTCGTGCTTCGTATAGAATAATGCTGTAACGCCAACGTCAAGGATTCGTAGATGGGTGACATATGCATAGTTGACAGACGCCTACAAAAGTAAAGTGGGATACCAGGTCCGAATCCTGCTTCGAAGACGCCAAGGCCTATTCGGGCAACCATGAGCCCAGCTTGGTTGAACGAGGTGGACTACACATGTGATCGCGAAGGACAAATTAATTATCCCCATCTCAAAGTGTGATCAAAAGACGCCCAACCATGAGAGTGGAGCAAATACCCCAGCCGATGGCCGCGCAACCTAACCAAAGCCGAGGGGGAAGGAGTTTCGCAAGAATGGTGGCTGGGACTTGACATAAAATCTGGCATCACCGATATCAGATTGAGGGTGATGCTCGTCTTTCAAGTTGAAAAGGCGCACATAAGAGAAGAAGAACACGGAGTTGACCCAGTCAAATCTCTTGCCGGTGGGATCACCTCCAAGAACATCTCTTGGCAGGCCCTGAAGACGAGCATTACCGAGGTTGCTTCTGTCCAGATCTAAGGTCGTAGTAATGAGTCCGGAAGGCAAACACAAGAGGTACCGAAATGCGAACATGCGAACAGGTACATGAGGCACGCGATGGGTAAGATACGACGGTCCAACTTGCGAACCAGGCTACGTTCCTCAAGTCTGCGATCTAGTTTCTCATCGAGGTCCATGACGAAGAACGAGAAACCCCGGTATAGGGATGGATGAAAGGATATCCGGGGTGAAAAAACCCGCGAAGCTGCTCGAATGTGTCATATTTATGAGAACGTTGGTACGTTACGGAGCGAGATCACGCTTCAGTTGGAACTGTTAAAGCTTCTGCCTCGGAAGAGTAGCAACGTGACCACTTGTACAGACAGACTACCCTTGCTGGCACCGGACATCGCCGCTTTTTTTTTTTTCCCGCATAGGCGCAGTGGTAAGAGACCAAGAGTTGGACAGACTCCATTAGTGGGTGTTAGCTTTATACTTGAATCTGGAGAAGATAGACTAGGATTTCTGGTCCTATAAGTGAAATTGAATAGTGTTCACTGACTTGTTGAACTTAGAGCGGCAGATCGAAATTTCCGGCCCGAATTGTACACGTGAGCGAGTGGCGTTGGCCATGTGTGACACGTCGTTTATTATAGATCCTTCCAACATCACCTGGTCTGCTCTTAACCTTTATCAACAACACATGATGCCATATGTAGGTTTCACTGTAACTTTACCTGTACTAGGCATGTGGTACGGTACTTACACGAGGTACCGATGAGAGCGCCACTAATCAGTACTGAGTTCTGGTATACATGACATGATTTTGTCCCCACATAGTGTTCCATTACTCAATATAACATTCCCGTAAGGTTAGGGCTGTGGCAGCCATTGCGCTCAGGCCAATATTCCACGTAGCTATCTCACGTTCCTTGTACCCATTGGCTACAACACCTCAAAGTTGGAACCACCGACAGTAATTGAAGGGCCAGATCACTTTGGTCTCTACTGCCATCGCGGATTTTGTCGACATATCGCCCTTGATGCAATTGCCGTCCCAACAGTAACTGCCTATCAGAAGGTACGAGATTATCAAGGCACAGACAACTTTGGCCGTGACATGATAGTCGGAACAGGATTCCAACGGAGGGAGAGCTTTGAGATGAGGAAGGCACTAGAGGCCAAGTTTCACTGTTCTTCACAGTACCTTTGAGAACCATGAATGAATTTAAAAAACGTAGCTGCACGGGGTCAAGACGGAGTAGCCAGGCGTACAGTACGGACGTTAGGTGCTGGAGTCAAGAAAGTGACGATGTAAGTGTGGTACAAAGGGACAGCTAAGACGGCAAACAAAGAAGTTAGGAGCGCTACAACAAAAATAGGGACGTGTCCATCCTACATCCTAACTAAGATTATCACGGGTGAGTTGTACTCTCTTGAATGAGAGGGAATGGGGAAATTTTGAAGTCAACACGAAGCACAGCACACAGTCCGGTCAAGAAACACGAGGCGTGTAGCAGCAACCATGAAATAGGGATGGACATGGCGTAAGGTCACCCAATATCAAGTCGAAAGGTTAAAGGTAACCGTGGTTGTGGCATTGCAGAGGAACCGGACAGAGGAGGTGAAAAATGCGTGAATTTGAGGCAACAATCAGGCTGACCGTGCTACGACCGGCTTCCGTGCGATAGCTAGGTACATTGGTGTGAAAAGCTGCATGAGAGAGTCAGTCAGAAAAAGCCCCATCAGTCAATCGGTCAACTCACCTTCTTCTTGCCAGCCTCGACCAAGGCATCACCTGCAATGCGTAATGTTGCACTAGCTTTCCATGTGTCCTTGGGAATTAACCCAAGTAGTCCAAGGCCGCGGAAGAAATTGTGAGTAACAAATTTGCCGGACCAAGTCATTTGCCAAACTATAAAGTAGTCCCAGGCAGATTGTGCCTTCTTAATGTCACCTTCCATAGGATAGTACCAAGGGATAGGGTCAGGACGCTCAGCTAGGTCCTCCTCATGCTCGATTTGGAACCCAACCGTCTTAAGAGCATCTCTTGACTTGGACATGGGTCGCATTTCAGGGATACCGTCACCCAGTTCAATCTCATGAGCCAGAGTCCTATGTTCTGGAATAGAAGGATCCCATCTCTCTGTCATACACCACTCGTAAACACCAAACTAGAATCCAAGTTAGTCTCACAATCTTGTTCCATCCCAAAGGCTTGAACTTACTACACCTCCAGGTTTGAGGACCTTCAATATTTCGCCGTAAACACCCTCCCATGAGGGAGCATGGACAGTAGCCTCAATCGAATAGACTTCATAGCCACACATCAGTTGAATAAAGTGCGTAGTGGATTACAGAGGCGTACCTGCATCGAAGGAGTTTTCACTGAATATCTCTGAAAGCCTCATAAAGTCGCCTTTCACGAACTGGACTTGATTCTCCAGGCCAGCATCCTTGGTATAACGACGAGCGCGCTCGAGTTGGAACTCATTGATATTCACACCAACGATATTGGCATCGGAGAAGCGTGCAATCTCCCTTGCAGGGCCACCAACACCACAGCCAACATCGAGGACACGCATTCCAGGACGAAGACGCAGTTGTGAGGAAAGATAGTGCTCGTGACGAGCAAGAGATGCAGCAAATGCCTCGCCTTTGTAGAAGCGAGAGAAGTGGAATGACTGGGCCCACCCGTATTCGAAAAGGTCTGTTACATTATTGTAATAGCCTACATAGGAAAGTGAGGTGGTCAATGCGAGCAAATGGGGAAATGTCAACGAAGAGCACCATTCACGACGTCGGTGTAATTATCGAGGCGATTATCCGAGTCGACTTGTTCTTCCTTGGTAAGGTCGTTCTGCCAGAAACGAGAGTAGTTTTCAAAATGCGAGTCAACATGGCCTTGATGGAGTTCGGTGGAGGACATTTATGACGGTAAGGGGGGAGAAGAAGAGATGATAGATGAGAAATCTCTCTTCATTTTTACATAAATACTACCCACTTGCGACTGGAGCGCTGATGTTGAGTTCAATAAAGATAACGATAACCAGAGGCGCCAAGTTGGACAATAACTGAAGCTGTCAAGCTTACGTGACAGTCGTGGGAAAGTGACAACCGTCACAGAGCAGTACTGTACACCAAGGGATACACATATCGCTGATCATTGCAAAGCCATCATTTATTGAATACTGAGTACTGAGTCCTGGCAGTGCTGGCACATCACGTAGAGTTCATATTGTTGAATCTCGGAATGCCACCGCGAAGATTCGGACATAAATTAGAGCCTGAGTACTACTGTAGGTACTGTAATTTAGTACTACAGCGAGCGTCCTCATACGGACATCTTCAATTTTCCGTAACTATTCCGAACATTCCTAAGTGAACCCTATTACCATATATATATACTGTCGTTTACCCTCAGACTTCGTGCTGTCAGCGCGCAATATATCTGATGTACAGATCGACCCCGGCGCGCGCCTATCAATCGCTCACATATTACATCTTCGTAAAGCTAATGCTGTGGCGGGCACACAGTATGTCATACAAAGCGGGACATGATAGTTATCTCACACTCCTTGTATTCGTGACCTTCCGGAGGTAATGTACTATTTGGCAGATCTTCCCCGGGCCGGCGCGGCGGCACGCCCCTCGGCTGTGTTTGGCACTACTTACGCCAATGTATTGAAAGCAGTCTGAGTCGCCTGCTTGTGAGGGTGAGTGGAGAGAGAGCAGTGGCGTAGAAAAACGTGTTAAGAGAACGTGAACGAGATCAAATCGAGAGAGGTGAGGTGAAAATGAACTAGGGTAAGACGGAAAGGAGTGAAACTTGGAGCAGACGAGATACTTTCGAGATCAAGGAGGATGTGGCAATACTTTGCTACCATTCCAAGTGCATTTCACAAGTCTATACATACATCAGGACCAGTTAATCTCTAAACGGGTAGTTGCGTTAAGTAACATAGAAAATTGAATGAGCACGAAAACAACAGATAGGAATGTAATTAGAGACAATCGGAAGTGAGACAGGAAGACAAGGAGGAGCGCGAAGCTCTCCTGAAGCGGAGAGTACATAGGGAACAGATTCAGTTTTCCAAGCCGAGAAGTAGTAAGCATGAACATCAACAAACTTCGAAGTTGCGTGCACCCTTAGAAGGCTTCACGGATGCTCGCGCTCTCTTCGAAAGAAAGTTAGTCCGTCAGACTAAAGATTGGGCGTGGCGCGAGACACGGAGCGCAGCCCGGGACTAGGGGCACACAGAGAGAACGCAAAGCCCAAGACATTACCGTACCGAGCTAACAATAAGGAATACGAGGCAGTCTAAGACAAGTCAGGGAGTAGAGAGACACGGGGCACGTAACAAGCATGAAGGATACAAAGGGGATGGTCACAGTTGTGAGGCCGCAGAGAACGGGTCTACTAGTATGGCCGAGGCGTAAGTCCATCATGGCCAAACTGATATCATGGCCCCTGTCATTGACATCAGGAAAACCCGGAATGGTGAAATCGGATCAAATTATTACTAACCGAGCGAACTAGCACATATTCAGTTAATTTACTTAGGTGAGGCCTGACAGGTGCCTCAATATATCCAATTAGCTTTAACTTAGTTTCACGCACATTAAACCGTCAATTGTCCTGTATTGATTGTTCCTAAGATGAGATCATTTAATACAAAATTCTGTATAAATGACGGTCAGTGAACACGTTGACAAAAAACGTATCACAAAGGTCAAGAACATTGCTACTGGTCCATTCAGGTGGGGCATGTACCCCAAATCTCGGGAAAAGGTGAATGCTACGCCGAATCCTGTCCACAGGCACAATACTGCAGATGCAGTAACCTTCCGCGTCCCTCTCGACTGATACCTTGTGAAGATGATGGTGCGGCATCGGCTCATCAAAGCGTGTGTACCACTCCACATACGCAAGATGTTGAGGGACTTGAAACGTGGGATCGTCGAATAGGGTATGATGTATAGTATGAGGGAGAGAGAATATGACACGGATGCAGGCAGCACGGTAGCCTGGATAACACCAAAATGAGCCAGAAATATGAAATCAAGTTGAAATACTACTCACCTTCGATACCAGTGACATCTCCATTGCCATCTTCGTTGATGAGGGCCACATCAAAGCGTCCTGGGACAAGGCGGCCACGTCTATCTCGGCTTTCGGGTCGGGCATGGACAGAATCGATTGTCGACGTGATCTTCGTGAACGGGTCGGTACGTAAAAATTTGAGCCGATGCCAGACGGCAACTTTCCGGAAGGGTATTTGGATTGTCCATATGCGGCGTTCGAGCTGGGCGGCAGTGAGGTGCGGATCATTAGAGAGTGTGATGAAACGAGCGAGCGCCGTTCTAAACAAGGAAGCACCGTACTGTGCTTTAAGATCCTCGAATGAGACACCACGGACAGTGGGATGCTTGCTGAGGCGAAGTACACAGTCCAGATCGAGACCTGGTGGCTGCCAGGTATCAGTCGGGGAACTTGGGGAGTCGAGGCGCCATTCTACATGGTATGTATGTCGCAGAATCTTTTCCCTTCGTTCCAGCCAGATAGCCATCTGGGAAAACTCGTCCTTGTGGTTGGTTGCAGCATACGCATCCTTCGCGAAGTCGATATGGAGTCGCTCGGTATACTGGGTATTGACGTTATCGGTGGTGCCGTATAGTCGAATCGCAGTCGAATAATGACATGCCCAGTGGAGCTTCAGGATATTGAACGATTCCCGGATGCCCAGGACACAAAAGATGTCCTTGCTGTCATGGAAACGCTGAAGAGCATCATCCATGACAGCAAGTGTCTCATCAGTATGAATGGGATATTGGGCGAGGTACAAAAAGTCTAGCAGCGCACGCACACACGCAAGTAGTCTTGCGTTCGAGAGGCCTTCCGGTAATTGGGTGTCGATGACGAGTCCTAAAAGAATGCGGCACATGTAGTCATGTTCCTCTCCTGAGACGCGCGAAAGAGTTGAGATCCCCTTGATGAAGAGTCGAATATTATGGTTAGGAGGCATGCGCCGACAGCGCGCGTCAACTTCCGTTGCACCACAGGCCTGTACAACCCAACTGATAAGGTGCTTCATGATCCCCTGGTATAGCTGGTGCAAGACGTCTGGTGTGATGGATCGGTTGATGTGAGAATATGGGAGGTCAAGCCAGTATGGCTGGTAAACAGGTCAAATTCCTGCATCCTTGCAGACTCGAAGAAAATTTGCTGGGTCATCGTGGAATGAGTCGAGTGCTTCTATGGCCGTCGCGAGCTCACGGAGAGCGGGACCATCTTCAGCGTTGTACTCCCCAAGCCTGTCACAGCCAACAGGACATGTAGGACACTCGCCATTGAACACACATGTAGTGAGGACATGCTCAGGATAGTCGCTCACGATGCATGCAAGAAGGGGGTGGGCGCGGTAAACAATTCCTCGGCTCGACGTCATGAAAGTCCCATCGACACCTGCGGTTTGAATGGAGGAGAAAATGCGACCCATACAAGCATGGTACAAGTTGGCAAGGAGGCGGCGTCGAGAAGATACGTTGGTGACGTGTTGCAGGCGGGTTGTCGGGAGATAGCTGAGGAGGACATAGGCACGAGATGAGGGCTTCCGACGGATTTCTTTTGGGATATTCCCAATTGTAAGATACACAGGATATGCACTTTTGTTGCGAAAGAGGGTGAGCTGAGTTTTGTCGGTGGAAATAATGAGCGGGATGATGGTAGCGCCTGGCTTGTCTCGCTCCACTGCCTCCTGAAACACACGGTGGGTAAGCCAACATGTTGACAACTTGGCCTTAGGACTCACCTGTGTTGACCACCACCACCTCCCTGTGTGCATATCGTGGTACACACGAGTTGTCCTTTCTTCGCTGGTGAAGTGCCTCTCGGGAGCGACGACAAGATATGGCGAAAAAGCGGGATCACCAAACAATGCTTGTATACAAGCCAAAACATCGCGTATGTACACATCACAAACCTCGTTGCTGACCATAATCTCGTGACGTTCAAACCTTGGTCGTCCTGGAAGCGCTATATCAATGACTCGGTTGAGCTCATCTGAGTTTTTGTATGACAACCCAAGGGCTTCCACGACCTACAGGTGAGTCAACAGTGGATTAACCCGTGTTCGATGGCCATTGAGCCAGCTTACCCCATCTATTTTCATAAAATCTGTGAATGCTGTTGAGCTTGGCCCCTGACACTTGGCCCATTTGGCCACCTCCCAGTCCCTCCGTGATATAAAAGGTCCGTA